>WYDI02033384.1:0-30775 GCA_009867235.2 Psittacus erithacus | reverse complement strand
GGACTTGTTCCAACAGTTCCATGTTCTTTTTATGTTGAGGACACCAGAACTGTACACAATACTCCAAGTGAGGTCTCCTGAGAGCAGAGTAGAGGGGCAGGATCACCTCCTCCGACCTGCCGGTCACGCTCCTTTTGATGCAGCCCAGGATATGGTTGGCTTCCTGGCCTGCGAATGCATACTGCCAGCTCATGTTCATTTTCTCATTGACCATATCTCTTACTACATTTTGAATTAGTCACTAGTATAACAGAATCCAATCTTTTTATGCTGCTAGGCATTATCGCAAAGCAAGCAAGAAATAAGCTTTCTTTAACGTCTTGCTGCTTATTATCTTCTTCCTCAAATCATACCTCTTGCACGATGTAGCTTCAACTGAATAAAGATATTCATTTTAATTTTAGGGGTGAAAAAGAGAGAGAAAAAAACCTCTGTGTAGATGGGTGCACATTGTAGACGGATGCACACACATTACCAGGGAAGACAACAGGCTATTAAAGTGTCATCAGAACAAGAGACTTGCTTCCCTTTGAAACATCTCAGGCACATTACTGTTTGAATTTCCCTAACCAGGAACGTAACATGCTATCACCCCATCCTTCAATTCTCATGTTTGCTGAGAGTGGGCCAAGAAAATGTGAAGGAGAGGAACACAAGCTGGGGCACAGGAGTAGGGACAGAAGGGCAAAAGGAAGTCATAACGGCCAAGGTGAAGTTCTGTTTAGATTAAATGTGGGGAAGCAGGTTAAGGATAAGGCAGGATTATCTTTATTAAACTTGTCAGCCCTTTTTTTGCTGACACAGGAGTTGAACTTCTCCATTTAACCCTTACCTACAAGGATCGCTGGTAATCCTTCACCTCTTGCCATTATGACAGGTAAAAAACCATTTAACTCAAGTAATGCCACAGGGGTACCCAGGAAACCACAAACTTTCTTCTGCATCATTTTTCACTCAGACTTCTGAATAATGACAGCTTCATCCACTCCCAGGACCTACAAGCACTGCCTGGTGCCTACTGATGGACTGTTTCCATTTTTCTTTTCCTAAGGAGTTATTTGAGTCCAACCTTTAGTTCAATCATCTGGCATTCTCTCCCATAGTAAAACTGTAGTTGTTTTTACAGCTTGCTGCTTCCCAGGCAACCTTTTTTACTCGACCATCTGTGAGCATGCTGGGCAGAGTGGCACAGTCCTTGCATCCACCAGAGTTCCATCTGCACCTCTTGACCCCGGTGTGACTGGGGAGAGGATCGCACCTTCCAACCTGGGCCAGCACAGAGGGTTTGATTTTTCTTGCAGCTGCTCAGATGTGGTGCCAGTTCATCTAAAAGATGAATGGTGCCCACAGGATGAACAAAATATTATGATTTAGGGAATTTGTCATTTACCAGAAGTCTTTTGTATTTATACGCTCAGCATAAGTAATAAAAGACTCAGGGTGACATAATCCAGAAGCTAAGATTCTCAAATTCATTCACAACAGTGAATAATTTGCCTGCATTTCCGTGCCTTCTTTCTGCAGAAGACAACTCAAAACAGACAGCCAGCACTGACTCAGATTGCTGTTAAACTCCTCTGACAGGACCTAATATTGACTGCAATTCCCAATCTGATATCCAGAATTTCTGATATTCCAGAATTTAGGAAAATAGTCAAGGCTTTGCACATACACCATTATTAATGTCTAATTAACATCACATTTCTTGCTGGCTGGCTATTAGCCACCATTACACCAGTATGACACTGGCTTTTAAAATGGAGATGCTTTATGGCACCTGTTGCTTAACTGTCTTGTTCTAAAATTGCCTGATCTCCAAAACCCATCCATTTTAAGGAGTTCTTGTGAGGCAAAAAGCTCTGGATTAAGATTACTGTTCCATTATTGGTTAGAGTGTTAATTTCCTTCCTGTGATACCAGGCTGCTCATCATTTTTGACAACACATTTAATTGCTGTTGCAACCCTCACAGCTTTTTCATAGGCGCTGTCAAGATTATTTTAATTAAAATAATATCTATACAGAGGTTAATGAAAACTGGGAAAAAAATCCAGCAGGAGTTCGTCATCTGCCACTCTTCATCAGGAGGTTCATAAGAAGCCAAATTCCCACAGTCCCCATAACTCACAGAAATCAAATAGGAACAGGAAAACACCTCTGGATGGCTTCCACAGAGCTACAGCTCCAGCTCATTCACTCTGCCATGCAGATCCAGAGCTCTTTCCACAGAGTAACCCTCAGACAAAGTCGTTGGTATTCAGCCCATTTTTGTTGTTCTCCTCAGAAATACCAGTGGCCATGAGAATATCAAATTTTCCTCATTACGTCAAATGCTGCTTTGATAGCATCACAGACATAACCTGGGATCACTGTATTTTATCAAAGATAAGACTATTTAGTATCAAGAAATGCATTCCTTTTTCTACATTTTAAAAAGAACTAAATGATACCATATGTGGTAATCCAATGCTTCCAACAATAAATGCACTCAGACAGACACACCCACTACAGCTTTTTTTAAAGCAGACTAGTCTCTGCTTTAAATAAACCCTGCACATAATTAGACAAATCAATATCTACTGAAAAATATTTTTCTTCTTTCAGTTAGCAACCCCCACTTAGCACTAAACCATATCTCTGCAAACTGTTAATCTAGTAAATTACAAGCTTTCAGTCAAACCAGCTCAGTTTGCCTCTGTGCATGGTTACAGTCCTCAAACTTTGGAGGCTGTTTCAGTAAAGCTTCTTGCAGTAACACTCATGAGTGTATCGCTCACTCATTAGTAATTCTTCCTCCATTTTAAATATGATTTACTCACTGCTTGTGTATCTTTCTTTCTGAGTAGGTGACAACAGGCACATCAGCCACATTGTACAATGCAAAGCAATGCCTTTGGAACCAATTGGCAATAACTTCAGGCCCCTCTTCTAGCTCAGCTACTTGTTTTTTCTATGATCTTACTTTCTGTCCTGTGATCAAATCACTACTACTAGTTGTTTTGCATTTGAAAAAATGGTCACCTCCCCAGATGACCCACTTCTGTGCTGTGAATGAATGCACACCCCGACCCATTGAGGACAAACTGCAAAGTCCGTATCTCTGTAAGAGCAGAGTCCATATCTCTTTTCCTGCAGATTTCCATGCTATACATAATACTTCTTAATCTTAGCTCCTTACCATGTCCCATATTACAGCCATTATGGCTCCCCTGCTTCCTTCTGACAGACTCCTTAAGCTCATCTCCAGATCCCAGTGATTGGCATTTTCTATAAGAGAGCGGCTAATTTCTCACCTCTCCCCTTGTAGGAAACTACCTGGAAGCTGATTTTGATAAAACTTGTAGGAACTTAGTATTTATGAGATGTCGGGGTTTTACAGTCTTTCCTTTTCACTATAGCTGTCAGATGTGCCCTAACTCCTATCTGTGAAGTGATCACCCCAATGTGAGGATACTAAGTATGGCTGACAAAAACTCCTACTCCATTCTGGAAAGCAGAGCTTTGAATATCATGGGATAGCACAGTAGAGGTGGTTGAAACTTCTTAGGACTTACTATTGTGTTATATACCGCTCATGTAAAAAACATGCAGTTGTTAAATAAATTCTGATTTAGTACCAAAAAACCCTGGGAATCAAACTGGAAGAAACCCCTTATGAGGGCAACATTTCTCCTCTTCATCAAGGGGAAACAGAAAACCAAATGGCTGCTACAAATGAGGAAAAATCAGTAGGCACAGCCCTTATCAGAAAAAATTTTAATGAAATTTTGGCCAAATCGCCAGTTCACTTCGCATCTGAACGCATCATATTCCCCTTGTCCTGCCTGCAAGCATGGGTGTTGTTCTGTTAGTGGGAGCGCTTTCTTAATGTGAAGTTGTCAAAAGTAAATCAGCCTTGAATAGGAATAATTAGAGCAAGTTTGAAGATTAAAACCATGGGAACAAACTGAAATATACAACAACTTTTCTGTAGCTGTGATTTTCTGCGGGGGAGGCAGGAGATTCTTGTTCTCTCTCATTCACTCTCTATTGGAGCATTTTATAATGAAGGGACAGCATTGTCTCTCGCTCTCAAACTCAGATTTGCTCATGCCTTTTTTGTGACTGTGATGATGTCTCAAAGCCTTTTCTATTAGCCTTTGCCATTGTAAACCTTCTTTAGCTTGTAACAGTTCAGATGCTTTCTGCTGCAAGGATAAAGGAGCTCTTCAGTCCTCACACACTGCAATGATTCTGATTACTGGGAGGATATTTGAAATATAATATTGTGAGGAGAGGTACAATTATGTCTGTATTTGAATTAAGCTATTCTAAGAGGCCTTGCAAAGGCAGACTTTCATGGCTGCTATAGGCCCTTGGGGTCAAGCAGTTCATTAGGAAATAATCAGGACCTGAAAATGGTCTGGTTGTTTCTTGGGTGCTTGGCAAATTCTACCAGCTTCTCCGGAATCTGGAATTAATTGTTCTCATTGTAAGCACTCAGACTGGTCTGTATGCACTGGCATCAATACCAGTGCTCCTTAGCACTCCTAATAGTACCACCACCATGTGTTTTTTAGTTTTTCTGGCTACCGGATACAGTTGCATCCTGCAACTGCATTACTACACCAAAAACTATCCTTTCTCCTGAGCCTGGATTTCCTTTTTCTCTCTTTCTCATTTCATCCATGTCCTGGCTAATTTTTTTCCCAGTACCTGGTACAGTCCTGTGTTTTGGATTTGAGATGAGAATAATGTTGATAACACACTGATGTTTTAGTTGTTGAAGCTTAGTTGTTGGTATGTACTTTCCAGCTCCTCACTCCACCCCACTAGCAAGGAGGCTGGGAGCACAAGAATCCCTAAGGCGACACAGCCAGGAAAGCTGGCCCAAACTGGCCAAAAGGGATATTCCACAACATGCGGCATCACGCTTAGTATATAAACTGGGGGAAGTTGGTTGGTAGCTGCTGATCGCTGCTCAGGAAGTGGCTGGGCATCAATCAACAGGTAGTAAGTAATTGCATTGTACATCACTTGTTTTGTATATTCTCATTATTTTCTCTTTATCATTATTATTGTTTCCCTTTCATTTTCCATCATATTAAACTATCTTTATCTCAATCCACAAATTTTACTTTTTTTTTCCCAGTTCTCTCCCCTACCCCACTGGGGATGGAGGGAGTAAGAAATGTCTGTGTGGCGTTATCAGCTACCTGCTGTGTTAAATAATAACAATCCAAAGAAAATTACATAGTATCCCAAATTCTGATAAGATTAAGGCACTTTGTTCGCTCTTTATAGCTTATAGTCAGAACTGGCTTCCCAAAAACTTGGAAGGGAAAAGAAGCAGAATAATCTTCCTTCTTTGAATTTAAGGTTTGAATTTTAGCCCTTTCCAGTTTATCCCTTCCTATTTTACTTTTTATATATTCTTACAGATGTGCATTCTCAATCCCTGCTTAGCCTTGCTCTGTCTTGTCCCCACAGTAAGGGGACTATTGGCAGTGCCTACAGTAAGGCACACAGCAAAGTCCTTGCACAATTTCGACTTTAATTTGCTATTAATCTTCTGACTAGAAAACATGAGCTTCCTTTCTCCTTTGCTGCCTTCTTCATGTGTTTATTCCAGCAGCTTAATAATGTAAAAATGTGCTGCACAAACAATGGATAAAGCCACTGCTGTTAGAGGAAACCCAGCCTTCCACTTCTCAGACAGCCTGACCTGCCCCAGCCACGCTCAGGAGAAGGCTACATTTCTTCATGCTCTTCCCACCCATGCAAGCACTGTGGCCAAAACCGAGAAGTTTAACAAGGTTTTTTTCCAGGGTAGCCCAAAGTCACCTTTTCTGAGAAGTCTTCCCATTTTGTCTTGTTCCCAGCCACAGCACTCAGCCTGGATCCCTCATCCTAGTGAGAGCTGCTGGGTGCAGAGCTTCTCTGGAATATGGCCTGTGGAGTGATTAAACAGGTTTCAACATCTTTTTTAGAAATACTACCAGTCAAACTTAAGCAAGCATAATCCTCTCAACATAGGTCTCAAGGGAAGAACAGAAACAAGTTTGGGCCCCTCGGGACCACAAGCTGCTGGCAGCATCAGGCAAGGACAGGCCCAGAGGAGTGCCAGTAAACTCAAGGGCCATTCATGTGGGATTTCCGTGAGCTTGAGTTACAGCATCTCGGGAACACGTAATAGCACTCCCAGAGCAGCCCAGAGAAATGCTACAAAAATCGCATAACCTCTGCCAAGGTCAGTTTAGAGGCAGCAGCCGAATGTCATGGATCTCAGTAACCACATCCAATCACACAACAATGCCAGAGCCACTGGAGTCCTTCCACAAAAAGCGGGTAATCTCCGCATTCTAATTTCTTCCATCACAGCACAAAATCAGGGCTTTGCCATCCAAAAAAAATAAGCTGAATGGCTGGGCGGCTCATGTGCGGAAACATCTGGACTGAATAGGGAATAACACACAGAAAACAGCGAAAGTGTCAAAAGTTCAGCAAAGCAGTAACTAAACATCATCCCGTTTCAGTCCTATAGACAGAGATATCATCAAAAAATCAAGTCAAAAATCACAAGCCTGTTGTGCAGGAGAAGTCATGAGTACATAACTTTTTAGAATAAATGGTTTCCCATGGCTCTCCCTCAGTAAAGCTCCCTACAAATCACGATCTCTTACAAGTCAAGCTCAGAGAATCAAATACCAAACCCTGGTACTGTATACAGCTCTGGTCATCAGGCAGACAGAGGAGGCCTGTGACAGTTGCTAGACATAAATATGTATAATTTCAAGGAAACAGTGCTAGAACTTTGCCATCCTCTGCCGAGCAACATGGTCTTACTAAACAAAGCTAGCAAAGGGCATGTGAGTATCTGTTACAGGAAATGCAAAGACAGCAGTTTTCTGCTGCATGAGGTTGATACTGTTCTATTAAATCAAAACCTGCATTTTAGGACTAACCATGTATCAGTCTCTTTCAAATTACTGTCAGGAAAGAAATGCCTTTAAGAAGAGTCACATGCCCCAGTAGCCAAATACTTACATACTGAATAGCAAAGCAAATATCTTTTTAGCTTCTTATGACAAAGTATCAGATTACTTTGCTAAATTTTAGTCAAGGATTACAGGCATCCTAATGAGCTTTATTTTCCTTTTAATGAACAAGAAAAACATAATAAATTGTGAATTACATTTTTAAAAACATTGGAGGATTAAAAAAATCAAATATTCTGTGATATTTGATGGTGAAGCATCAGCTGTACCTTGTCCTTGGGGAATTTCAAGTATTACCACAGCTCTTAGCAGTAACCGCCATCAGAAGGAAACCAAACATCTAAAATGGGAGTTAAATTAATCTACATATTCCTATGTACTTGGATTTTATATTAATACCATGTTAAAAAGGCATTTTTAATACAGGAAGTCACATGCGGGAAAGCTTGAGTACTCCAGCTTTTCCTTGACTCATTATTGCGCAGTTCAAAATGCTACCCTGCCTTACATGCTTATATTCTATTTTGTCTGCAAGGTTCTGCCTCACTGAGTACACAGTACAGATGACACTCAATGAACAGTATTTTGTAACTCCTCAGCCCTCATGGCACTACATGTTTCTCAAACCCTGTGGTATCACCCACTATTTTGCCCTTGGATGTCCTTATAGCACTCACCATCACTACGCTAAAGCCCAGCAGAAATCTGAAATGACAGCATCATTCTCCCTACCAGTAGTTTTCTGCCCTGAGTGGATACCAGCAATCAGATTATTATATGGTAATTTATTTTGAATGTTTCACAGCTTCCACGAAAGTTTGTAACAGGGCTTTTAAGAACAAACTTTCTTTTGGGAAGATGGAAGGGTTTGATTCCAAATTAATTCTGTAGAGAGGTTTCTTCCTCCCTCCCCCCATGTAATGTTTCCTCCAGAGCTCTTTATTGAAACACTGATTCACTCACCACCACTATGAGCAGGCTTCAGCAGAAACTCCTTCTCAGCACCATTCAAAAATAAACCTCCAAATAGCTTTTATTTGAAAGGCAGGTTCAGTTTTATAGACATCATCATAACTTCCTCCACTCCAGCTTCTCTGTCTGGACACCCTCTTTTAACTTCCCCACTCAGTATATTAACACATCACTGATCATTATTAAACCATGACAGCAAAAGGAATACCATACCTCAAAACACCTACCTTTTTGATGAGGCTGTACAGTTCCTCAGCTTCCAAAGGCCAGCTGGGAAAATGCTTCATGGGCTTAAATTATGTTACTAGTATACACTGGTTTTTGGAACTAACTCTGTGTTGATACATGCTGTGTTCCTGTAGTCATCTGTAGCATCTGTTAGGAGGCATCATCAGATTAGAGCTAGCAAGCCTAAAGATGTGCTTCTCTTTAAAGATGTGTAGAAATCCACTGCTTTTCAGCAAAGCACTTGAATGTGCTTTTAATTTTATGTCCACGGCATTGGAGCATGCACTTAACTGGTTGGTTTTTTTTTTATTAGAGTGGCTATTTCTAGATGAGCAATGGACAGCTACCAAACACAGTTGTTCTAGTTCACTTATACAAGACATTCATGCCTACCTGGGAAAACGCGTCAGGTGTACTGCACAAGCAGGGCTGTGCCTTGTTCTGCACTCATCTGCAGGGGTTTCACTATGATAACTCTCTCTGCATCATTTAGGACCCAATAAATAATTCAGTGAGGTTTCGTTACTCCACCAGTCCTGTTTTGTTTACTAGAATATCATCCCATGGTTCAGTACCCATCTGGCTTTAGGCATACGACCTGCGTAAAATGTAGCAAAGCTCACAAAGGCTGGAGGGAATCTTTCACACTGGTGTCCTACAAACTCACAGTACCTTTGATTTTGAGTTTGAGAGTCAACTGACCTGAGAAACTCAGCATAAACTAATCTATACGTAGATCTTGTCTCCTTTACAGATTGTGGCAAAGTTCTGTTCTCTCACTGGGTTACTTTGAATTGAAAAACACACTGGAATTTTGGCAACTTTTCGCAAAGATCAGCTCAGGATGCTGTGTTCCTCTTATGTGTTTAGGGTAAGCCCTGGGAACTCTATTCTCAGAATGCAAACAAAATGAGGCTTGGTCTATACTGCAAAAGTCTGCCAGTATCTCTCTCATGCAGGTGTTACACTAGTAGACACATGGATTGTAACATAAAACACATCAGGATTTCACTATCACAGAAATACTGTATATGGGGTGAAGAAAAGTTACCAAATATTTTGACAGACCAGCTTAGACAAGTGAAGATCTGAATTCTATTGTTGTTACACTCAATAGCAAAGAACTATGAACTTACTTTTTACCTTTTCCATTAAAACATTTATTAGTAGTTCTCTACTTAATGGTCAATAATAGGAGCTCCTGCAGCATATAAACTTATTATGAAACTATTCTGGATTAAAAATAGGAAGCATATATTAACATCTTCATTCAGCTCAATAGTAATACAACTAAGTGATTTTCCTTTAGACCATCAGCAAAACTGATAAAAATCCAGAAAAGTATTTCTGCTTTTTGGTCACTTCTCTTCAGGAAGAGAACAAATCAGACTGAACGTCAGTAGCAAGTGCCACTTTATGTGAAAAGGACAAAGTTAGAACCCTGACTCATTCACACCTCTTGATAACCGAGTTATACCAGAGGCTTTCCGTGTCTCCTATGCCCTCTAGCTTCTAGAAGATGTATTTACCAACCACTCTAGAGCACATTTATACAGTTTTAATTTCTATGCAGTCACTAAAAACTTAAACAGAAAGTGAAATACGTTCCCCTTTCTTCTTCCCAGATACGATTATTACCTGAGACTGAAACAGACATGACAATGTTAGTCTAGATTCTCGTTTTTTGCTAAAGGCATTTCATAATTCTGTGGCAATATAAATGGGCTTTGTAGATACACACTATATTTATATCAATTTGGGTCCTCTGTGAGTGCTGTAAAGGAGATTCAACTAACAAATGCCACCTGAACTCCAGGAACTGGATATACTGATCCTGAGAAAAAAAGTGAGTTGTGAGACATATGGGATATTACTTCTTAGTCTGACCTAATTATAAAGTTAAATAAGGTCATTAAACAGTACACAGCAAAAAGCACCTGATGTATGGATCACAGTATTTTCTAATCAGTACAGCTGGAGGCTGTACTTTGTGAAGCCACATCAGGTTGAATTCCTGAATTGAGAATGAAACCTGGAGAGGGAGGGGGGAAAGGAATTAGCTCATAAAGAAAGATAAACCAGGCGTCCACAGCTAGAGATCCTGCATCCTGCCTCCTGCAGGAGGTTTTCTTGCACAGTTTAGGAGGACTGATGGAGCATGATCAGCTTAAAGCCAGCAGACTGTCACAGACAACCAAAGTTAACTTTCATCTTGACATAGCGTCAAGAGCTCCTGAACTAGAAGCTTATTTCACCTGCCAAATCACTAACATTTGTAAAAGAAGGAGCCTTACCTCAAATCCTACCTGTCATATCATTAGAGTGGCACCAGCAGCAGCCTGCAAAGCATAGCTTCTGCAAATATTGCAAGGAATAGCCAAAGAAGCAATAAAACTTTTGGTGAGGGGAAATAGTGGTGATTACAGTGAGAGAAAAGCCTCAGGGAACCTCACAGTACCTGTGCTGTTCTTTCTGTGAGTGAAACAGTCTGGCAACATGTGCTACCAAGAGACGGGACACTGTGCTAAGGCTTTTACTTACCAGAGCTGCAGCTGCAGATGCTGTTGTGATAATGTGGTATTCCACCATCTTCCAGAAAATCACTGGACTATCTGAATAAGGACACTAATCCTATCAAGAATTTCAGTCACAAAGACTTTTCAGTTAGTTAAATAATAAGTGCCTTTGGTTTTAAAATACATGATTATAAAACCTGTGCTTTGACACTCGAGGAGGAAGGTAACACACAGCTCTGTCATTATATAGTGGAAAAAGGTACAAATCAGACATATTGTCTCTTGTGAGAACCTTAGTGCCAAAAGAGAAGCAAAAGGCAGCTTCACATAATGCAAAAAAACCTCCTGCACACTGAAGTGTGTAACCTTACCAGAAACAAGCCTGAACTAGAAGTAGCCAATGCATAGTTTGTGAAAAAATCTTTGACCTTACTGTCAATACACATAGTGTTTCAAATCGCTTGGGCTCTGATCTGCTTATCTGCAAGTCTTTTAAATGAAAACTAAGGCAGTTTTTGTTAAAACTTTGCAATTCCAGCATTTGAAGGTCAGATCTATTTCCTTCCATTTAATTCTCTGCTTCTATTACATTAAGAACACAAATCAATATTCATTTTCATAACAAATTTAACTCTTAGACAGTATCTTTAACTATGGAATGACCAAGAAGAATTTTTCCCCCTAGGAGGAAAGGACTGCACGTAATTAAAAGTAAAAACTTTGATTGAAAAATGCATACACATTCAAAAACATCACTTGCAGCACCGTCTTCTAGGAGAACTGACTTGCTAAAAGCAATGTCTAAGCTTGAGCCTCTTCCCTAGATAAAATCTTCCTGTGCACATGAAAGCCACTGCACTGGTGCTGTCATCCTTCCCCCTCACACACTTGCTTGGGATTCATTTGCAGTAACAGGCCATGCCTATCCACTAGTAATAACTATCATGTCATTCCATATAAAAACATGCTTATATCATGAGCTAAAAATGAAATTATAAACTACCTATGTAACTACTTCAGGAACATATGCTAATTAGAAAAATAGGCTCCCTCCATACCAAGAGACAGAGAACAGCCTTTCAGGCATGTCAGCAGAATAATGGGCAAATTAATGTGACTGATATAATTGATTTGGACTTTCAAAGTGTTTGCAAAGCTATGAAGAAGCTATAAAGACTCCATATAGCCAAAGAATGAAGTTCTTTCATGAAGCATTGTGGTGGGTTGACCCTGGCTGGATGTCAGGTGCCCATCAAAGCCACTCTCACTCCCTGTCAACTGGCCAGGGGAGAGAAAATACAACAAAAGCCTCAGAGGTAGAGAAAAGGACAGAGATAGATCAGTCACCCATTACCGCCACGGGCAAAAAAGACTTGACTTGGGGAAATTAATTTTTTACTAATCCAATCAGAGTAGGATAATGAGAAATAAATCTTAAGAGCACCTTCCCCTCACCCCTCCCTTCCTACTGGGATCAGCTTTGTCTCCTGTTTTCTCTACCTTCTCCACTCAGCAGTGCAGGGAACAGGGAATGCGGATTGCAGTTAGTTCATCACACATTGTCTCTGCTGCTCCTTCCTCCTCACACTCTTTCCCTGTTCCAGTGTGGGGTTCCTCCCATGAGAGATAGTCCTCCATGAACTTCTCCAGTGTGAGTCTTTCCCACAGGCTACAGTACTTCATAAACTGTTCCAGCGTGGGTCCTCCACGGGGTCACAAGTCTCACCAGCAAACGTGCTCCAAAGTGGGCTACCCTCTCCAGAGGGCCACAGATCCTGACAGGAGCCTGCTCCAGCCACTGGGCTTCCCACAGGACCACAGCCTCCTTTGGGCATCTGCCTGCTCTGGCATGGGGTCCTCCATGGGCTGCAAGTGGATATCTGCTCCACCATGGACCTCCATGCGCTGCAGATGGATATCTGCTCCACCGTGGACCTCCACAGGCTGCAGGGCACAGCCTGCATTACCATAGTCTGCACCATAAGCTGCAGGAGAATCTCTGCTCCAGCACCTGGAGCACCTCCTCCCCTCCTTCTGCACTGACCTCGGTGTCTGCAGGCCACTTGCTCTCACACATTCTTACTCCTCTCTCCAGCTGCAATTGCTCCTGTGCAGCCACATTTCCCCCTTCTAAACTGCATTATCCCAGAGGTGCTACTGCTGTTGCTGATGGGCTCAGCCTTGGCCAGCAGTGGGTCCATCTTGGAGCTGGCTGGTATTAACTTTATCAGACATAGCAGAAGCCACCCCAGAACCCCCCCTGCTACCAAAACTTTGCCATACAAATGGAAGTATAAATGGCCTGAGAGGGAGTGAACAAAAAGCAAGCAAAATATCAGGTTTTCTAAACATCAAGTGTCCCTTACAATCATGGTTTATGACTTGCAGCAAAGCTATACAGGAATACAGCTGACTGTGCAACAAGTATATGTCAGTAGGACCTACCAGGATGGGGACAACTGGGGCCTCTGGGCTGTCTCTATCAGCCCTGAGAGAGAATAAGGCACCTTGCAGCATGCCTGGTGCTCTGGGCCACAGATGCTGTAAGAGGAGCAGGAACTGGTGAGAGGCAGCTATACAGCATGGAGCTGCACTTGTCCTGCTGCTATGACAGGCACCTCAGGAAATGGACAGGCCATGTAGTAGTAAGCAGCCTTTATATGCCTCTCTCCTGGGGGCCACAAGGAAACACTCTGGCCACAGCGCAAGGCCAGGGCTCCAGTCTGGAGGAGGAGCAGAAGTTACTAATCCGCCTTCCTTCTCTGCAGAAGGGCTGGGGCACAGCCTGCCCCTGGGGCACCTGCCAGCCCTTGAACAACCTGCCTTTAACCAACCTGCCAGCCTCTAGTACCTGGAACATCCAACCTTTCCGACCCACCTGACAAAGGGAACTCCTAGGTATGAGAACACCAGCAGCACCTGACTAGCACTAAAAGAAGATAAAAGCCATGTTAATCAGAACAAGGTAATGCACTGAAAACACTACTCTGACTGTCTTCTCCACCTTCCTGTGCTCTACTGTGAGCAGCTTCCTGTGCTCTACTTTAACCTCTGGCCTCTCAGGGCAATGCCTGGGATATTTGCAGGCAACTCACAAACAACGCTGCTTACTGCATCTGCACTTCATAATTACACAAATTGTTTAGTGTTTAAAGCCCTCATTGCTTCCTCTTCTTTGCTTCATCCCAAAGCAACTTCCTTTCTATAGCACAGCTACTGGCATCTCAAGTGCTTATGTTTGCTGGTAACCTTGGGAGAAGTTACTTAAGGCAACCTCGGTAGGGGTTACTCAAGATCGTTGTACCTGTGTCTCCTCCATACACAACTGGCGCCTATAGACAACCACAACTTGTGTACGGAGAAGTCTGGCTAGTAGACTCTCGAAAAGCAATTGGAAAATCAAATGGATTTCTTTCATATATGCTGTAGCTCATGGACACTGAATAGATTAATGTGATTTCAAATTACCTCATGTGCTAATGTGACAAGATGTTAATAGGAAAAGGCATTGAAAAGAAGAAGAAATGTGACACAACATAAGTAAATAGAAAAGCCAAACCAGCAAAAGTGTAATCATCTTGCGTGAACAGCCAGTATCAGTGTAATGAAGTACTAAGTGAGATCTGTATTTTCTCATACACTGGGGGAAGGGGAAGCCTGCCCGGAGGTACACATTCAGAATTTTAAAGGCAACATCTGCTTTTGTGGAGGTGACACTGGTAAGTTAGCTGGGATCTTACCTCAACTGCAGCCAACAGAGCAATTGGTGCAAACAAGAATTGTCATAAAGCCAAGAACAGAAAGAAAAGAGAAAAGTTACAACTGTTATTACACCAAGGATAGATTTGAAATCTCCTAGAAAAAGCATCGTGACATTTGGCATCATTTAGAAATGGGAATTATTTATTTTCTGGAGAAGAGAAAAAGAAGAAAAAAAAAAAAAAAAGAACAATTCTGTGCAGAACAGAGCAAGAATGTGGTGCCTTTTAGAACAGTAAAGAGGCAGCAAACGTATACATTATGCAGACTCAGCAGCCAGGGCAGCATGCACTTGATTGTCAGAAGCAGTGAGCATGACGAGCTTGGAACAAAGTTGTCAGCACTCAACAGGGACAAAATCAGGCTTGGAATGCCCAGTTCATCTCTAACAAGTATTTACCTGTTCTGAGATAGTTCTGTCTAGAAGAATGCACAGACTCAAAGTCTCCAGCATGTTTTAAACAACTCGCCTTGCAGAGATGTTCAATCTGCTAATTAGACATGACAATGCTGGATTAGATAACCAATACCAAAATTTACTACTGCCTGCAGTAAGTTGCTTTTGGCAGTGTTCAGTGTCAGAAGCAATAGCATTAGCACTGCTCCTTTCTCACACTGCAGATAATGGAAGCTTTCAGGAAAATGAACTAAATCCTGCTAACAGAAGGAGAAAACAGGGATCTAACTATCTGGAGAGAGCTATAGTGAAAGTCCACTTGGGTTATTTCAAAATGATGCTCTTTCAATACACGCAGTGATGTCTTGGTGGATGATCTTGAACCAAAAACTTGATTGCTGCCCTCTCGGCAAAAAGCACACAGCTGAACAGCTCTCGCATCTGTTTTGGCAGCTGCAGAGATCCTTGGGGACATATGTTGGTATTAGCTTAGCATGTCTGTTATCCATTACCTGGTACTGCACCAGCCAGCCCAATATCCCATGTGGTGCCATGGCCCTGCACAGTGGCTCTGGGGGCCTGTACACCCTGGGGAATCCACAACACCCTCCTGCATGTCCCCATCCCCACAGTCCACTCCTGCAGGCAAGCAGGTGAGTTTGCCTCATGGTATCAGCCCAAGTGGCCACCCTTGCTCACCCACCCCATACCCAGCTGAAGGCTGCACCCCACTGGTCATCGCAGAAGCAGATGGATAAATATTTCACCCGGGAGGGATCCCTGTATGTCCTCACTGCGCGTATTTACTGGCCACAAGATGGTGCTTTTTCACTTCCCTTAAGCTCAGAGCAGAGGACTGGGCAAAATTCATAACCTTTGCTGGGCCCACACATACTTGTACTAGAAAAGCAAACCACTAGAAAATAATCTGCAAAATTAAAGCCCCAAAACTCCATAATGACATGAAGACAGTCTACAAATTATCCTCAGATATTTCGTTCTAGTAAAGTTCTCCAATGTACATTCCCAAAGTCTTCATTTGCACACAGCTTAAAAAAAACCAACCCCCCCCTCAACTAATCATTAAAGAAAACACACGCTGACAAACATCTAAAACCATCAAAACTATGGTCATGCTGATGCTGCCTTGTAAACAAGATAAACACTTGTACATGACTGATCTGTATTGTCTTGGCTAACTGAATACTAACATGGGTTTAATGCCACTCACACATACTGCACCAACAATGTATTTTCTGCCAGCTTTCAGCATGCTTAGAATGGCAATGTAATTATAGTGGAAAGGTATAGAAACCATACTTCCCCTTATTAAAAGTTAATTCCAAAATATATTTGCTCCTGGGGTAGAAGTTTGGGATTTATTATTAAGTTTGGGTGATATTATTAAGAACAGTACTTTTAAAAAATGGAAGCAATTTCTTCCACTTGTTCAGTCAGCCAAAGCAATTGACAAGTTTCCAGTGGCTCTGCAATTCCTTTTACTATGTTCACTGTCATAAAATTAAAAAATTAAAATAAAATAAATAAAATAAAATAAAATAGTGCTTGCACCTTTAGCTTTGTCTTGTTTCAGTAATAACCTGCTTCTCCTAAGGCTCTGAGCAACACATTTTTGTGGTGCAGGGTTGCTGTCTCTTCACATCATGGAAAAGGGTGTACAGGTCCTCACCTTTTTTCCTATTTGCCCTTGCTTTCATAGTGCTATGGCCCTCTGTCCTTTACAGGTGTATTTATTTGGTGAGTGTATGGCATTGCTGTGCTGCTGAAGACCTTAATGAGAAAAGACACAGAAGATACAGCTGGATCTCAGGATATGAAAGTAACTATTTCTTCCTAAGGGGGGAAAAAAATTACAAAAAAATGACAAAAAAACTCCAGCAGAACAAAAAACACGCATCAAAAGTTTCATCCAGCCTTCCTTCAACAAGGACAATGTGAAAACCAGCACCAAGGTACCTAGAATCTCGTTTAAATCTTGGGTTTGTGATCTGGTGTAGAACATTAGTCTAAAGAAATCCTTTTGGATGACAGAAAAAATGCATGACTTTGTTAAACTGAAAAGGACTAATAGCTTTCAGAAGTGTTGTGGTTATTGAGCCAGTAACTCAGAGCCACACAGCTGCTCGTTCGCTCCTCCTTTTCTTCCCCTACCCCTCCTGGAGAAGGACCGAACCAGGACAAGAACCAGGACAAGAAGAAATGGATGCTATGGCCATCATACAATTACATGAAATGACCTCAGGTGTTAATAACTTGCCTGAGCATTTAGACTTTAAAGACAGAAAAAGTCCATGAACATCTTCTAGCTTCTTATTGAATATGAACCTTAAATTGCAAGTATTCATTCCAATAACTGTGCTTAGGCATTTTATCCTGAGGAAAATTAAGCGGTTGGGTGCTGTAGTAGGGTACAAAAGAGACAACCAGCCACTTGTGGCCAGACACTTCACAATGACAGGGAAAGGTGTTACTGAGGTAGCCAAGCGATCTCAGCATATGACCCCCACTATGCAAAGGAACACAGGGGAAAATTCCTGAAACCTGGCAAAAAGAGCTTCCAAGCTCCAAAACTGGCAATTGAGTCTAACCCAACCAGATTAGGCAGATGGCAGTGGTTCACCATGAGAGTATAGTACACCCAGTCGCCTCGAATCCCAGATACTTCAGAGGAAAAGGGAAAAAAGTGCTAGACTATCTCTGTGCAACCTCAGATGTGCAAGTCAGGTCTGAACATCTCCCCTTTGCCCATAAAGGCACTGGAACTTTTCCTTCTGAGCTAGTTTATATCTTCTACAAAGTCTGCTTTGTACACTGACTTACCAGGGCTGAAATGCTCCCCAAGGAGTAAAACCATAGCTGTGAATGATAGAGAAGCATCATCACTGGACGGCCTTCCTGGCTATGTCTACATCTGGTTGAGCATGCTTCTCTTTTTGCTATTACACCTGCAGCAGAGACAGACAAGAGATATCATGAGAGCCTTAACCTCTGCTTTGCACAGTGAGGTGATCTTCATCTGAACTGATGAAGCAGATTTTTGAGTCCGGCTGTGGAGCACAAAACAAATCCAAACAAATATCTGACTCAGCTACTAAACTGAAACAGCAGCAGCTTTAAGGAGGAAGTTGGTAGCACCACTTACAAGTCCATGGATTGCTGCCAGCTACCCTCTTCTCCGCTCACTCTAATTGATTATCCCTGATCCCTAAATAGACGCTGCCTCAGAATTGCTTAAAAGAAATGTATATTTCCATACCTCCTTTTTCTCTTCCTTTTTAATTCGTATTTTTGACCTTAGGCAAAAATCTAAGTTTCATCTGAACTACATTCTGTATAAAGACATCTAGTCTCGGACCCCACATGATGACATTTGTCTCTATAGTTTTATTACATGTAACTGCAATTTCTTATTTTTCTAGCAAAATTCTTACTAAGTGGTGTCTTTTGGGGGTTTTTGAGCTACAGGTTTATGAATATACATATAAAAGGCAACCAGTCTGCCTGTTCTGAACTTCTGACTCAAATGCTAGTACTTATAGCTAAAAGGGCTGCAGCAGATCACTGGGCCACCTGATCTGCCATGATGCTGGTTTAGTGCCAAGTGTTTCCATAAGTGTGTTCAAATGAAAAATCAGTTTCTCAATGCAAGTGTATCTAAAATACTTTTTTTAATTTTGCGTAAATTCACAAATGATACAATATTGAAGTGTTGTTCTTTTCTTTTTTTCAAACATACTGTACAATCAGGTTATTTCAGTGTTTTACATCAAGGCACAGCACACTGTATAATACACATATGCCTTGCCAGGCAGCAGTTTTAGTGTAATCCCCGAGTTGTGGCAGTAGTGCCAGGATAAGTAGCATGGGTCACATAAGCTGGAAGATAAATAAATAACAGATGCCGTCACATTTTATTTGGAATGGAGTTGCATATAAAAAGAATATACAATAATTTTACTTTAATAACTAGACTCTCTCGTACTATACATAACAGAAGTGTTTTCATTTGTAATAAATATTTTCAATATTAGGATGCAAAATTAATCTTATTTTTATCTTTCTTGATTTATGGTGAGAAGTCGCTTTCATTAGAAATTAAAGTTGAATTTTCAGTTTCCATGGCAATCTGAAAGAAAGAAAAACAGTTACTGGTAAGTTGATAGTGAAATGTTACAGTAAAATAAAGCAAATAGTTCTCACCAAACTGTTGCATTTAGTTAATGAACTGTGAAGCTAATTATCTAAGCAGAACATCTACAAAAGCTCTTCACAGTCTAAACACACTACTGTTATATTTGCACCATCTTTTCTATGCTGTTACTTGCTCAGCTTTCTCAGAGATTATCACCCTAGGTCTGTTATTTATCCAGGAAAACTAAAATTCCCATAATACCACAGGTTGCCTGCGCTGCAGATTCTGTTTATTGCAATGTATTTACCGTATTCACTCAGTTTCCTATATTTGAACGCTTCTTCTTCGCCTGCCAAAGGCCTTGGATCCCACGTTGGTTGGTACAAAGTTGTTCTTACCCACTCCTCCTGACCTGCTCAGGAAGTCTGCCAGGCGGTGGGTCACACAGGTTGCTGTGTTGCATGCCCTTTTCTGTGCTGTTACACTGCTTTTCAAAAGGAAAATAACGAGTTAGTTACCAAAGTATCTACCCAACATACAATGGAACATCAGTAACGGATGTTATGCCTATGAAAGATTCTTCTACATATGAAAAAGCAGGCTTGCTGTGCAGCAGGCACTAATACTTTTTGTTTGAGCAGCTTACAAACTCTGAAGGATGCACCTTTATGCTTTTCTAAGCATCAGGCTCAGTTTACAAAAGGTGGCTGAGCCCTTCCCTTATTGGGCAACTGAGCTGAAGACTAAGCCAAGCCAGATATTCAGCAACACCTGAGCCATTGCCTGCCTCCGTCATGACCAACAGAGAGGTGCTGAGGAGGTCCAGGTTTGGACCATTTAACCAATCCCTATTTCCTCCAAAAGCTCAGGTCTGTGCTTTGCTTGTAGCGCTGCTGAAGGACCCTAGCAGACACTGATCTTTAATGTCTTACTTCAACATCTATGCTACATAGTAGCCAGAAAACACATGAAACCCTAGTATCACAGGAACTGCGACAGCGACTGGTAGCACTGTACAGAATTGACCAGTTCCTTCCAGAGCTGAACCACACATAAATATACTTTTTCCCATGTTCCCAGAGAATCTGGGAACCCCTCTTTCCTGGAGTTAGACCTGCCTACTACAGCATTTCACAATGCTTGAATAATTCTCTACTAAAGCAAGTAGCCTTTTCTCAGATAAGCATTAAATGACAGTTTGCTAATGTTAACAAAAATTCTGTTTGCAACATTGATGCCAATTTTTTGGAACAAGCCTCTGATTAAAAGATAAATTCAGTGCTGCAACAGAAGAACTGTAAATAAATCTGATTTTGTCTCTTATGATTCACCTAAATTGATATTGATACAAATACTATAAAGATTAGCAAGTTTAAAATATACTAGTCTAAAGAGCTATTGTAAAGTAAGAAGGAAAAAGGGAAATAACACAAAATTCTTACCTGGAAGTGTTCAGTACCCAGTTCTAAACAGGTTTACATTTCTAGTTTGCTTGAACAAATCTGTATGAGCCTTTCCTGATTCCTTTACTTCTCAGGATCCCTACCAACAGTATTACATGCATTTCTGATTACATTAGAACCTATGAATGTATGTGCATAATTTCAATTTCTAAGTTCTTCCAGATTGTCCAGAATTAATAGCATTGCCTCTCTTGAGCAGTTAAACGTGTACGTTTTTTCTAGCCTTACCTAGACATCTCACATTCTAAAACAAGTTATTAAACCAAGCAGATCTAATCCTTATAGAAAAATAGGTTTATTGAACAAATGCATGGGCAAGCACAAAAGAAGAGCCTACTTGTACATTTAGCAGCCAGAAATGAAAAGCCTTGTTTAGATTATTTTCTTTTAATCAGGGTCTAAAAAAATCATTTGAAATGTCAAGGAAGTGCTGTTTATTTTTATTAATTTTTTCCCCTTAGCTTGGTATGCATGTTATGTTCCCTGGCTTCCTAACACTAGGTCCATCTCAAACATCCTCTGTCGAAAACAGAATCAAAAGAACATAGCAAAGTTAGCAATCAAAGTTAGATCCACATGCATCAGGTTAAAAAAAAGGAGAAGGGGAGAAATAAGCATGTCTAGTTGTCTCCCAGAGGTTCCCCATATTTTGCATAGCGTTCGTGTTCCACGTCACTCAGCACATTTCGTTTCTTGCCAGGAGTTCCAGCCCCAACGTCAGTACGAGGATAAGTTTGCAATTTGTGCAATTCTTGAGACAGTTTGCCCAGCACACAAGTACTCAGACTGGCACAGCGTTTGGAAATGGGTCTATCCAGGCTGCAGGGGAAAAAAAACATGCCCAAAGGAAGAGAAACCTCAAACATGCACATTCATGCATTTCTTCCCTAGAGAAACACATACATACAGTTAGTAAACTTAAAATAAAAACAAAAAACAAACCCTCCACATCACATTTCATGCAAGGAAAGTTCATACAAATGCAGTCAGAAGAAAAACACTGTCTTTCAATGAATTCAACTTTGTTGAAAAGCAAGTTCATTAGCTTTTTGGATGCTCACAGTCAGAGGTCAGTTTTACTTCCCATGTATTCAGCATGCTGTTCAGCCTCTCATACATCACCATCATGCTTTGCAATACAAATCCTGTTAGGATAATGCAAATGCTCTTGCATGCCTTTGGTCTACAGGGGAGTGGCACTGCGTGCATTGGGAGGAGCACGTCCCCCCTGCCAGGGACTTACCATGCCTTACGACAGCATGCACGTTCGTGACAGAGAATCTAAGAGTGACTGAATGGCCCCTAGCACTCCCACTAGGAAGACGTACCTTTTGCTGTTCTATTTTAACATAACCCCCTCATTCAAGCTCAAATCGCCCTCCGCTATCAGTTGTAAAAGACAGACAGACACAGGTTAACTAGGTTGAAGCCGTTCTCCTGATACAAGCATTAGGATGTCTCTGCAGTATCATCCTTTACCAGCTAGGCGACCACTGTTAGCCAAAACCCCAAAAAAAGAAAAAAAAATCCTGACCTGCAGAGCATCTGCTCAGATGGCTCTTGCTAAATACAAACCATATAACATTCTCCACTGCCCTTCTTCTGCCTCAGGACTGCAGTCCTTACCTGTTCCCCTCAGAGGCTTGCTCCAGCTCTTCTGCTGTCATTTGTATGAACTCTTTCACCAGTGCATTTAATAATCTCCGAGCTTCGTAATCACTGAGCGTCACTCGATCTGTTATGGACTCCAAGCCAGGTCTAAGCAAAGGCAAACAAAACAGGGTGAATAGAACCTGGACTGCTGCAGAGAATCACACACAGGAGAGAGGGGTTTGTCACCCAGTACTGCATGTCATTGACAGCGTCTTTCACGGGTGTGAATATGGAAAGCATCCTCATGCATAGCATCAGATGTTTTATATACGTGATTAAAAAGCCACAGTGTCAAAAATGTCATCAAAGAAGCCAGCTCTCTCCTTCACTGAAGTCTGACCCCTCCTAGGTCTCTAAAGAACATTAAGTATTTTCATACCATTCAGATATAGCAACAGGACCAGCTTCTTACCTGACTGGGGCTGCCTGGAAGCTATCCATCTGGCACACCACCAAGGCATAAACAGCAAGGAAAGATGAAATCTTCAGCACAACCATGATTTCCTCTCTACAAGAAAGAGGTACATCAAGAAATGGCTTTTTCCAACCCTCTCAGTCCTGCAAGTTCCACCAAAGAGGTCATCACTTCCTAGCCACAAGTAACACAAATATTAACAGCCTTTTTTTTATTATTCTTAAATATTACCTTTCCATTTCTTTTGAATAGTGCTATTACCAATCAAAGGTAATCATTTTGGTTTTGGTTAAAACCAAAAACTTTGGTTTTCTCAAAAGATTAAGATAACTTAGCACAATTACAGGGGATATAAATGCAGCTTTCCAGACCTGCAGTTCTGTACAGCCATCTGCATTCAACTTACTGCAGACTTTCCCTCAAACTGATGGAAAACACATTTCTCTGATTAACTATTGCATACAGTGTCATAGTCAGTGTGCCTGACATGAACAGGTATAGTGACGGGACACAAGCCACGGCAGAAAATAAAGAAATTGTCAGCGTTTAATATTTTCAAGAATGATGTGCCACTATCAGCACTTTACCTGAACTGATTGCTTCCTGGCAGCTAGTACAGTAGTACGCCAGTTCAGATTACACGGTGAGAATTACGTAGTTTGATTTCAATAGCTATTTCTACTCTGAGGCCAAAACCAGAATAAGTTAAA
Organism: Psittacus erithacus; assembly: GCA_009867235.2. Classification (NCBI taxonomy): domain Eukaryota; kingdom Metazoa; phylum Chordata; class Aves; order Psittaciformes; family Psittacidae; genus Psittacus; species Psittacus erithacus. The sequence continues at coordinate 7,533 of WYDI02033384.1, read as the reverse complement.
ATCTAGTCACAAGTACAAAACCTGTAAAGAAAAAAATTATCTGCTTTGAGATACACCGCTTTATCTCACAGCGTCAATGTCTTAGACTCTGATCTAACACAGATCGTTAAGTACCAGCCACACCAGGTTCCAACCCTCGACAAGGCTCACCGGCACGAGGCCCCTCCCGAAGGACGCCCCGCTTTCCCACGCGTCCCCAGCAAGGAGCAGCCGGTGGGGCACCGGGGTTAGCTCTGCAAGGCGAGCCTCCCGCCCGCCCGGAGGGACACCCCACGCCGTGTTGGCTGAAAGAAGGAACAGAGAGACCGAGGACTAACTTTCTCCCACGCTCCTTGCACGCGCGTGCACAAACACACGAATGAAGAAGGCATTACGGCCGCGGACATAGCTCCGCATCCCGGAGGGGAAACAGAACGGGACTTACGCGACCGGCCGCACGCAGGGAAGCGGCGCGGTGCGTGGCGCGGTGCGTGGCGCGGTGCTTACCGGGGGGGCGGTGCGGAGTGCGGCGGGGTAGAAGGCAGGTGGAGCCGCCGATCCGCGGTACCACTTTGCGCCCGCCCGCTCCGCTTTATACCTGCCGCCGCGGCAGCCTGCGTGGGCGCCCGCGCGGAGCCGCCAGCCAATCACTGGCTCGGCCGCCCGACGCCAAAGCCCGGTTCGGTAGTGACGTCATGCTCCGCTCCGTGAAGGTCCCATTCACAAAAAACACCCCGTCGGGGAGGGAGCACTGCGGAGGGGACGAGGGGGCCATTCACGACGCAGGGCCGTGATCCGACCCCGCTCCCCGCGGGATTGCTCACGCGTGGCGACCTCTGCAGCAGAGGGGCCGCATTGCAGAGCGGGTGCGCTCCCCCCCCCGGGATTCCCTCATACCCCGCCCGCCTGCCCGGCAGCGACTTCAGCGGGGAACCCGGGCGCACCCATCGGCCCCGACAGCAGCTGCGCTTGGGCGGGCTGGGATACCGCGGGGACCGGGTCTGAGCAGGATGTGCCGCGGCCGGGCACCGCACAGGAAGGGCCCGCGGCCGCCGCTTCCCTGGGGCGGGCGTGGCAGCTCTGAACTCTGTCTAAGGGGCGCACCTCGGGCTCCCCGCTTCCCCAGCAGGCTTACTGCCGGCACTCCGCCCGGAGCAGGGACCCCTGGCACCTGCGAGCAGCCCCGCTGTGGCAGCGAGCTGCTCCCCGGGACCAGTCCTTGGCGTACCCCGGGGCTCTAGGACCATCACCATCACAACTCCAAGGGCAGGTGCAGCGCCTTTCCGCGCACGGAAGAGGCACGGGGGAAGGGAGGATCGCCTCCCCCCGGCGCAGCGCGCAGACCCGCCGGCGGGGATTACCGGGCAGCTGCCCGCCGCCCATGCATCACCCGCGGAGGGCCCTCTGTCACGGCTCGGCGGCGCTGCACCTGCCACGCAGGATGTTTGCCCCGGCGGCTTCTTTGCCCAGGCGCGGCAGGTACCCGCTCGGCGGGGAGAGCGGCAGTGGGGAGATGCGACGCGACATGACATGGGTGGGAGAACACAGCTGTCAGCCGAGGCGGGCGGGGGCAGCTGGCCGGGCGGGCTGCTCTGCGCCGTTTGGAGGCGGAAAGCCCTTCCAGCGGCCTGCGGGAGCCGGGGGTCCCTTCCCTGGCCTCCGTAAGCCGCAGGGCGTTTGCCGAGGACGGCGGCACCTGCATGCGCCGCCGCGCGTGTCCCCCTGCCAGGCCCGGCACGGCTCCTCCCGTCCCTTGCTCCCCTCCGCAGCCGTTGCATTTCCACGTCCCCGGCGGCTGCGGCACCGCGCGGTGAATGCCGCCCGTGCCGCGCTGCTGCGTTCAGTGTCGCCGCCCCGGCGGGAATACCGCAGCAAGCGGAGCCCCGCGCACATTGCGCGGTCGTGTCGCGCCGCACCGTGGGACAGGGATCGAGCGCAGTTACATTGCTCTTTTCGCCACTTAAAAAGAATGGGGGCTGTGCCGGGGAGCTCCCGGCACTTGTTCGTTTTTGCTTTGCAGACACCGAAGTCACGGGTCGCTTCCGATGGCAGGGGTTGTGCGTTTTACCGAAAGGTGAACAGCCGCGGGGGGAACCACGGGGCCGGTGCCGCTTTGTTGATGCGAGTTTAGCTTTGAAGTTTAAAAAGGAGCACGAACATAATGAAAACGACACCGCGGGTCGCTGATCACCCCATGGGGGTCTCTGCTTCCTTCCTTGGCTGCGCGCTTCTAGGGGTGCAGCACCTGCTGCCGCCCGTCTCCCCGCCCAACCCCAGGTCGGGGGCTCCGCTTCTCCGCGCTCGGTTTGCAAAACCGTTTGGGTTCTTGGGGTTCTGGGATTTTGTCTGCTTGTTTTTCCGGATGACGAGTAGTGGTTTGTTTTTTCCTAACACATCTTCGTATGTTTCATGAGTTACAGCCCTCCGGGGTGGGGGCGTTCGTGCGCTCCGACCTGCCGTGCTTTCCCGCAGCTATGGGCGGGCGGGGAGGATGGTTGAGTGTCCAGGGTGGGGACTGTGACGGGCGCCAGCTCGCTCCGTGCACCCAGCACCATTCGGAGGCTGTAAGTGCAGTGCCCATCGCGGTGCGGGCTCGCCCCGGGGCTCCTCCCGCCCACTGCCCTGGCTCGCCGGAGGGTCGCAGCTCAGCTGCCCTCCCTGTGAGGCTTCCTCCTCCCCCCGCACTGACAGCTTCAACATTTCGTTGTGAAGAGCAGCTCCATCGCACTTACACTCACCACGGGAACCCCCGGGAGAAGCAGTTTAAGTATTTTAAATCTCTGTTTCTACGACTCCTGCTCTGGTTTTCAAGCTTGTTTTTCTGAGGTTGCACTAACAAACATTAGGTAGCACCCAAAGAACCGACTCAGCATCGCTTTTGCTGTTTTCACGTGACTTGTACAGCTACACCAACAGAAATAAAGTGCAGGAACTTGAATAACCAGGCTTCCCGTCAGATCCTGTGTTAACAGTTAATCATTCACATTCCCTTAGGGGATTTAATTACTCTTGTCCACATCAAATGTTCCTGATTTACCCTTAAAAAAATGCAGACGAGTCTGGTGTAATAGCATGTTTCGGTGCTTCAGGGAGGACAAAGTGAAATTTCATCTTGTGGTTGATGCCAAGCAGTTCAAGCCCTCATCTTGCGAGTGCGACTCAGGCTCGAGCGGGAGCCTGCAGCCATTACAGGGTTTCAGAAGCTAGTATTTCTACTTTTTCACAGAAAAAAAACCCCAGTAGATTGCGACAGGTACGAATGCCACTTCTGTGCACAATAGCACTTGGATGTTGGCAAGCACTTTGGCTGCTTCTTGCCAGAGCTCATGGAGGGACTCCCAGCTGGAAGGCTTGTTCTGTTTTTTCCCCTCAGCTATATGTCATCTGGTGTCACCAGATATATTTTCTTCCTGCAAACCTCTCTTCCTTTCTACGTAAGATGGAGAAGAAAGACATTTGACCAGTTTGGTTTTGAAGCTGTAGAAAAGACACAGATCATTGTCACAGGATAATGGTCTCCTGTTGATAGATAAATCCAAAACTAGAGGTTAAGTATCCATGGAAAAACTAGCACAGAGGGGTATTTTGGAGCACTGCACTAAGAAAGCAGGACATTTACAAAAACAATCTGCTCCAAGGAGCTTGTTCTGCTTAATGTATCAGGTAAAATAATCAGTGGGTATAGGTTCAAAGCAGATAAAATGAAGAGCTGCAGAATTACTGGATTTATTTATGTATTTATTTATGAAATCAGATAATCTAATGCAACCTGCAGCTCCAAGTAAAAGGAATTTCCTCTTCAAATAAATTTATTTTAATTTGTAGGCAACAAGAAAAAGCTGCCCTATTTTAAAGTTACTTTCTTTCTCTACACTAGATACAACTTCTTACAGTATTCTACTGTTAGATGTTATTTAACCAGTACATTTTAAAGTGCAACCATTTTTTCTACTGTAAATATTGCCATTCTATCATCAAGCCATAGACTCTGCAGTGAGGTTCTTAACTGTTTCCAGCTGACATGCTGTTAAACAATAACTAAAACATGGTATCTATATGTTATATTGAGATTTTTTTGTTCAATAATAAAATGTAATTCTTCAAGATAGAGAAGACTGTGAGCTGCATGGACAAAATTTCTGTTCCCAAGAAGGGTTCATATCTGACAACAGGGGACACTACAGAAAGGGAAGGGTAGACAGTGACAATGCTACAATGCATTGACACAGTAAATTCATCAAGAAGGAGGTAAGCATGGTTCAGTTCTCTGCCCTCTCTAAACCTGTTCTTCACAGCACGTAGTTATACCTTTTTCAGATAAGGACAATTCATGATAAAGGCAGCTGTGAAAATCACATGGTTTTACTTTATGAGAAGAAGCTGGGAAGTTACTTATAGGTGTTTCTGATGGATGCCTGGTCTGTCTAATTCAGGACCTTGTCTCCTCAAACAGCCAGAAAGCACTGCCACCTAAGAAGCCTCTACAAGCCATCCGGGGCAAAGTGAGCACTGTTGAGCTCCTGTGAAAGCATCTTTCCAACAGATTATTTAATTGTAATCTGTTCTGCAGGAAATTATATAAACTAAGGCAGAGTTAACAACATGGTGCTGTTATAAAAGCCAGCTAGCTGTATGTTAAACAGGAGTATCATGCTTAGGGCCTGAGAGGTAATCCTTACACTCTGCTTGTTGCCAGTAAGATCTGGACTGGCAAGTGTCCTTTGCTCAGGACAGCATGCCATACCTCAAAAAGATTTTGGTGAGTTGGAGAAGCCCCAGAGAAATACCAGTAAGAGTTATCAGAGATCCTATAACATGGTTTACAGAACAAGCTCAAAGACTGGAGAAACAATGAATAGCCAGAAAGACTACGGAGAAATGGAATAACAAAAAGATAAATACTTGCCATGAAGCACTAATGATTTACACTATGGTACTAGATTCAAAATAACAAAAATATATGGGCTTAAAAGGCAGCAAAGGAGATAAAACAGATTAGAAAGGGCTTCCTACAATTGAGGTTAATGACATATAAGAATAGGCTGCATTGCAGTTATGGCATATCTTGCACTGGAGGGTTTTATGGCATAGTAGTGTAACATCTGTCAGGAATGACAGGTATAGTTGATCAGCTCTGGGCAAGGAACATAACTAAATATGTTCTCTTCATATCTTTGCCTCCAATTTCTGTGATTCTGTAATTTTAATAGATAGAGACCAGCTTAAACTGAAACAAAACATAACAGCTTACTGATCGCCCAAACTTTTGTTAGCATTTGCTTTTGCAAAACGTGTATCCTTAATTGGTCTAATCTTTTCCTTAATTCTGCTTCTGTAGCATCCAACAGGCTATCTTCAGATTTACAATAAGCTCACATTAAGCTTATCAACACAAATAGTATTTTACCTCTCTCTCTTGTAGTTCATTTTGAATTTGGCCGAAAAATGAAAGTCCCTTTTTTTATAAAAATGCAGTATTTCCCTGAGAGCGAGAATGATGATATAGATTCCAGCACTGAAGCATTTCCTTTTTAATGGACTTTAAATCTGGGTTTAGGCTGCTCCAGTGTCTACTTCTGAGAAAGTAGAACTGCTGCTGAACTAATTACTGAGAAACCTATGAATTAGTCTGGAAGCAAATTTTCTTCCAAAATGCCTTCAAAAAGCTTCCAGACTGATGTATAGGGGACATTTTCAACAGAAGATCAGTGTTGCACTGTTTTATTCTCACTGAAACATTTCCACTAAGATTCTTTGTTCAGTAGGTTTTACAGCAGTTTCCCTGTATATACTCAAAATCCGGTGCAGAATAATCTCTTAAAACTGGGCCACACTGTCCTGCACTGAGGTTTGCTTGCCAAGGCAGAAGGGGCAGACCCATAAGGCCAGGAAGCTGGCTGTGGCTTAGTTGTCTTCTGTCCCACATTACCACAGCTCAGTCTCCAAGCAGGTTCACAGAGGATCCAGCCCTATCTCATGCTACCTGGCAATACTCTTATACCCTCTGACAACTGCCAAAATAGCCATGCTCCAGCCTGACCTGGTTCTGCATCAGGCTGCACCTCCAACAGGCTGACATGGGGGATTCCCTCCAGAGGAACTCACAGCTCACCAAATGCAGCCAGGGTGAGACTTGTAGCATTACCAGGGTAGCACAAAGAGGATGAACTATGGAGGAAAATCTCACTTAGAAAACATTTGGAAACTGGCATCTATTTCCACTTTAGTTTTATGCATTCTGAAGGTGAGACAAGAGTTGAACAAGCTCCTTATCAGGAAAACAATCTCAGAACAGAAAACTAACCTTGTTAAGCAATAGCACTGTTATAAAACTTGACTGCTTGCACAAGTGCTATGCTACTATCTTACACATCATCAGAGCATGTCAGCAAAAATAGGGTGAAAAATTACATCTTAAGTCGTTAGGGTAATCCCATGCTTGTTCTTTACGGGATAAAAGAAGGGTGGAAGATCTCATATCATCATTTCATTCTTTCTCTTGGTAGTACTGGGGGCTGCATAAGCCACAGTGTAACAGTGTTCTTCCCAGTCCCTTCCAGGACCATTCAGTTGTCCTGGCATTGTTAGGTACTACAGCAATACATCGATACATCCCTGGTACTCTCTACCTGAGGAGAACCAGGTGCAATTGTTTCTCAGCTGGCTGTGAAAGGAACTTGTGCAAGGGCAACAGTTTAGCTTATACCTTCTGCTACATCCAGGACCAAAAAAATATCTCTCCCCTTTCAGTGCTGGTAAAGAGTACATGAAGGCAAAGGCTATTATGACATAATATTTGCTAATCTACTTACAGCAGAGTTTCTCGGAACCAACAGTCATATGAGACTAACAATTAAAAAGATAAATTTCTAAATTTATGCATAATATTGACCTAAATATACTCTGAAAGAGCCAGCAAATAAAATATGCCCAAACTCTTCTGAAGCTACAATTTTTAAGCCAGTGTCATAGCTTCCTGCATACACTTGACAAACAGAAAATGATTACGCACAGTAGGACTGTGATTAAGGAAAAGAGGTTTTTTCAGCAGCTGATCACCAAATTCACGAAGGAAAACATCAGATATGGTTTTCTGTTTTAGCAAATCTGCAAAGCACCAACATTATCTTAGGCTTAGCTAAGGAGATAATTGTAACATAAAAATTGATTATTCACTATGATGATAAAGGTGTGTTAAAAAGAGATAACGTAAGTACAATAGGTAACATCTACACATGACTCTAAACATGTCAGTGAAATTAGTTTCTGAAGCATGCTTACTTTGGATACACCTATACAGATCTCTTTCTTTTACCTGCCCTACCCTCAAAGGAGCAAAATCTTTACATTTCTGGCTATAAAGTTGTTTTCTTGTATGACATTACTTCACTGGACAAGAGACATTGTACCAGGATGGGAAAGCACTTCAGCCAGATCAAAGTTCACTTTGTTTTCTACAAGTGCAGCAACAATGTCAAAGGAGGTGATCCTGCCCCTCTACTCTGCTCTCAGGAGACCTCACTTGGAGTATTGTGTGCAGTTCTGGTGTCCTCA
>WYDI02033382.1:32500-65017 GCA_009867235.2 Psittacus erithacus | reverse complement strand
GACTGGTCTGTAATTCCCCAGGTCATCCATTTTCCCCTTCTTGAAAATGGGGGTTATATTTCCCTTTTTCCAGTCATTGGGACCTTCACCTGGCTGCCATGATTTTTCAAATATGATGGACAGTGGCTTAGCAACTTCATTTGCCAGCTCCTTCAAGACCCACGGGTGGATTTCATCAGGTCCCATGGACTTGTGCACGTTCAGGTTTTTAATATGGTCTCGAACCAGATCCTCGCCTACATCTTCATTCTTACAGTCCCTGCATCTGCCTTCCAAAAGATGTTGCAGCATTAGGCATAAGGAGGAATCCTCTCTCATGAAGCACTGAGTGACTGAACATTGTCAATATTATTAATTTTCTAATCCTTTTTTACTTCCTTGCCAAGCAACAGCAGCCAGTGCAGCAGAAGTGCTTCCTTCCTAACCAAATCATCGCTCTGCCTGCCTGCCTGCCAGATGCTGTCTCAGCTCACACACACTACAGACAGACAGATGGACTCACACTCTGGTAACTGCCTGAACAGCACAAGTATCATCCAATCCTGCAAAAATAATCCTTTCTACTGGTCTGAGGCCATGCCCTCCATGCATGGGCATCCACACACACCCTGGTGAGTGCCCCGCTGGCAGCCCTGGGTGCTGAGGGCATTTTTGCCATCCCCCTCAATTTTTGAGGAAGGCAGACAAAATCCTATTCGTTCCCATTCACTAGAAGATAGGGCATGAATAATCACTGCTATGCAATTTGTCATTACAGTTATTAAGGATTTCATATACTTATTATATTACATATAATATATATCAACATGAGCATGAACACGTAGTATTAAAAAGAAACAAAAGATTTTTAGTCCTTCCTGAGCATTTGCATGCAGTGTCTGAACACAACGTTTTGAAACACAAAGGTACAAAGCTTTTCCCTTTTTCTTTTTTTTTCCTGGGGGGAGGGTGAGGCAATAATCATTTTCCCCATCTTTTTTCCCTGAAAGAATGTATTTTAAAAAAATAGCACCACCATCGTTTCCTCCCACACACTTTTTCTGGTTTTACCCCTTCAGATTTTTGCTGGAAATAAAATAGAATCCAATTATAAAATTGAGAGAAAAATTGGATTTGTCAATTGAAAAAAAAATGTTAACACTTGCAGAAAATTATACAGGCATTTTCTATTTCACATTTTTTATGAAAAATCAGGACATTCTGAAGAAGTTGAGATTTTATTCTGAAGTATTTCAGTTTTGTCAGCTCACTATTTTTCAACAAATATGTTTTCAGTCAAAAATTGTCAATCTTTTTTTCTTCTCAGATCCTTCTGTGACTCCCTCTCACCATCTCCTTACATTGCCACTGGCAGCTTCTGGGCCTACAGTAAAGATCGTTTACCTGCTAATGTTTTTCAGCTAATTGGGTCTTTTCCTCCCGCACCCTACAGCAAGGGCAAGGGAGGGAGCAAGACCCTTTTATCCCACCCAGCACTTTCCCTGGTCACCTTTCTGTGCCCTGCTTTTGCAAGGGCATTTATGGAGAGGCAAAGTTGACCTGAGCCAAGGGACAGATTGCCTTCTTCAGCAGTTATGAAAGTATCTCTTTTGGGGGGATGTTTTTTTCCATGGCATTGTTGTTTGGGTTTTTTCCAAAGCACAAATATGAATTTATCTGGATATGAATATGTTCCACAAATTAAATGATGCCTTATAGTGGGGGTAAGAGAAGGACCATGCACTAGATTACTTAATAGGTCTCCCATCTGTATTGTCTCTGATACGATGATAAGCATACCTAGAAACCCAGGAAATGATTCACAAAAGCAATCAGATAATGAGGAATATTATTCTCAGAAGGTCCTTCCTATGTTTAAACAGGGGGAGCAAATTAAAAGCTCGGGTTGTGTGGTAGCTTGGAAATAGTGCACATGGTGACAAAGACTCTTATCAGAGGCAGCACTGAAATAACATTTTCTGCTAAAAAGCTTGAAGAAATATGTTACAAAATTATTAATAATGCATTAAAATTTGCAAGAGCATGAAGGCAGCGATAGTTGAGCTGCGTACTCCCAGTGTTTGAGTGGAAAGGAAGAAGTGCTTGTAAGGAGCAGACAAGGAGGTGGTTTCCAGTTACAATTTCTCACAGCATTAAAAATAGTGGTGATAACAGAAGTTTGTTATTGCTGTTGGTATTATGTTGGAGAAAAACAACTGTGCAAAACGAAACAGGAAAATGGTACATACACCTCCCCTTTTTGAGAAACAGAGATCCCAAAGTAGCAATATCCCAAGGCTAAAATTCAGGTTTGTTAGTACCTTCTCTTCTTTTAGAAAATACCACCACAGCTTGGCAGGATATTGAGGTTCCTATTCAGACCAATGTGCTAATACTTTGTGTATCCCTCTCCCTCTGACCCAGTACCTTCCACCTCCAGCATCGTTTCAGTGAAGCATTTATGCTTGACATTGGTGTATGCTTCAGACCCATGAGAAACCACCTTGAAGTCTATCAGCAGCCAGCCAGAGGTGTATGCATAGCACTTTATTGCAACATGTTAGATATATTATTATTACGATTATTAAATGTATGCCAGAGCTTTTTCGTCTCCTTTGATTTTGTGGAAAGTGAGGAAAAACAGTCTTCTGACACTGGCCTATGCCCTTAAATAGCTAATCTTCGTGCTTTATTAATAAACATGTAAGTATACCATTGTTATCTTTACTGAGCATCATTACCTCTCATTCTCGGTGCACTCTGACATTACTTGAAAAGTATGTGCTGTTTGACAAAGATTTCCTTTTCAATGTCATATTTCCAACCATGAGATAATATCGAGCAGCAGAAAAAGGGCAGGTGGCCTGCCAGAAGACTGAATAACCGAAAAGTGCCTTTGAATTAGACAAAAACCTTCTGCTTTCATTTCAAAAAAGCCCCACACTGCCTCCCAGGTATGATCCAGAACTGTTATATAACTGGTCAGTATAAATCTTTATTTTGTGTTTCAGTAGGTATGCAATAGAAAACCCATTCTAACAATAAATGCTAGTCACCTGAGGTCTATAGCTTGTTTTGCAGCTTGGAAAAGAAAAAAAAGCCTCTGTTCACCCTTGGCCAACTGAGTTACATTTTCTGCTATTATTAATGCATTGCAAGGGTTTTTTTCATATCAATTTGAAATTATACATCTGGGAAATCCCAGTACAACGGCAGTCAATGCTTTGTTTCTCTGTGTGGCCCTTTGCAATTACTAGAATGTGCAAATATAATTTAGCGCAGGTAAAATTCAATCAGTCACCCCAAGCACAAAGAAATCTCCATCTCTCAGAAAAAAACCCAGAGAGTGTTTCCCTGCAAATGGCACAGGGGAGCTGTAAGAGTTTCTAAAACAAATTTATTAGAATATTTAAATTCAAGTTGTAATGGGAAATTTAGCTCAATAGGTGAGGTGGCAGTGTGCTGAAACCCAAGTGAAGCAGGCAGACAGCTTTCGAGGCTGTGGGCTCGCTCAGATTACGGTCCTATTTCTGCTTGCACAAAGTGATTGCAGAAACCAGGCGGGCTGGTTGATTGAAAAGCAAACCCCAGGGCTGCCAGGGAGGGCCGGGAGGACTGAGGGACAAAGAGGCTGCCGAGCAGCGAGGGTAGAGGTGCAGGTCTCTTACGGTGGCACCAGAGACGGAGGGAGAGATGGTTCTCAGCCATCGCCAGGCTCCCCACATGGCAATTTTCCAAGGAGGTACTGTCTGCCCAACCCTGGGTGCTTGACAGGGCCTTGGGCCAGGATGGAAAACCTCAGGAGAACTTGAAGCTTGAGGCAAAGCTCAAGGTGAAAACTCAGTAGCATCCAGACTGAGCTGGAGGTTGTAGCTGGCCAGCACACTGCCTCTGCCCACCATCGCCAGAAGATGCCAAGCAGACCTCCCTGAGCCACTGAATGCCAAAGGCAGCCGAACCCCCAGCACTGTGCACAGCCTGCCTGGAGATGACCGCTGCATGGCCAGGGGTAGGTTTGGGGTCGCCGCTCTGTGGTTTTTAAAGAATTGTGCCATAATGAAGAGGTGTAGCTTTAAAATTGAAAAAAGTAGGGGAAATAAAAATCACAGAGTTTGAGGACTGCTGGATTTGTGCTTCTCAAGCAACTCCAGCATGATGGCATTTTGTTTTTGTCAAGCAGCAAAGACCGCCCTTCACCTCCCGCTATGTTCAGTGAGAGCTTTGTCATCTCCTTCAAAGGAATCAGGATCAGGCCTCCAATGCGTTAATAAGCAACAAGAATTATGGAAAGAATTACATTTAATGTGAAGTCAGGCTGCCTGCGGTGATCGCACCGTACAGCCTGTCACAGATCACTTTGCGCTGGAAACCTACACCATGGACTGATCTGTAGATGAGACAACTGCAAGACATTTCTGCTTGGCGGGAATATGGAGGTAGAAAGAGACAAGAGACGAGTAATCAGTGGCTGAGTGCATATAGGGATGGCTGGAAAACCCCAGATAAAGCAGCTCCCCTTCTGAGGACCTGAGAGCATCTTGGATGTGGTGTGGAAGGAACAGCCTTTGCACTTCCCAAACTATCATGACCACTCCACCAATAAAAAAGACCTGTTCTGCCTTGTACATCTAAAATCCTGCTGCTCTGAAAGCACCCAACTTGACATAAAGAAAGTACCTTTTTAAGAGTACTTTGAAAAAGAAAGTAAGCCAGTTTTCTTTGTCACTTCCCTCTGAAAAGAAACATTCCTGCTTATCTCCTAGAATGAATCAGCAGAGGAGCACATTACTCCAAAATATCTTCCAGTATTCACAAGAAAGGACAGTGGGATTGTGTCTAGGTGACTCCCATGTTGGCTCTTTGTCTATGAGGCTCACCTTGCTGAAGAGGCTGAGGCAATGTTTTTCCTTCATGTCCTTGTAAGCCCAAAGAAAGCTGTGACCAATGCAAGTGGACCTGCTGCATGCAGCATGCGGCAAAATACTAGGGTGCCCATTAAAGCTGAAAAGGTTCAGCCAGTGCAGAAGCAAGCAGGAATTTTTCTTTTCATGCATGGGGAAGAATGAGAAATCACTGAGTTTCACAGAAATAAACAGCAGAACTGAGGGACAGCCCAATTTACTCATTCCCTAACCTGTTATTGCACCCAAATACGGTCCCTTTACCCATGGTGGGGAGTAAGGTTATTTCTGTGACCCTGCATTGCCATCACTGAACTGTTTTCTACTCATCCATCTAGCCGGTAGCCTGCACACTGTGGCAACTGGTTTTCTTCGCAGAGTGGGCAGCTTTGAAAAACAATCTTCATGGCCCCAAAGTGACTATGGATGGTGTTTTCACAACCCTGCTTTCCTACCCACTCATTTTTCTGCTGCTCTGGACTTCACCTTCAGTCTTAGTCTCTGCCTCTTTTTGCTCCTAGAGCAGTGTTGTGCCAGTTCCTAGGAGTTCCTCCCTTCTTCCTTCTAAATCACTCAGTTGCATCCTGTTTTTATATCTTGCCCTAAACCTTTCCTTTAGACTATAACTTACAACTGACTGTATAAAGCAACATCAATATTACAACAGCCACTTTGGAGCTGTTGTGATGGAGCTTTCTAAATATGCATGTTAAAATCTCTTATGAGATTTCAGTGGGGGTGAGGGTGGGAAGTGCTGTGAACATCCTCATTTAATGATGATTAAATTATTTTCAATTTTTTTTGTAAAAAATTCCAATTGGCATGGAAATAGCAAAATGGAAAAAAGGTTCCTATGGTTATTTTGAGAAACTCCCATGTTGCTACGACCCCTGCTTACCTTATGGGTTGGTTTAATTCGGGGGTACAACATTGCTCCTGGCATAGGAGTAGTCGCACCCCCACCTCTGCAGTAAAAATCAGCGTTTCCTCTGGAAGTTAAAACATCCTGAGGAAGAGAAAGGAAAGCAAGAGGATTTATCAGACAGAGCTTGACACATCGTAAAGATGCAGCATTGTTATCAGGTATCATTCTAACACACTCGCTGCTCTACACCACTCAAAATTTTATGACCACAAAAACAACCCACACATACCTGCCAAAGTGTGACTAGCCAAAGACAGCTCTCAGCATGTTAGCTTCATTTCGCTCAAGAGACAAACAAGGGATCACAAATGAAAACTGCCTACACCATACTGATGTGAGCAGTAATGTAGGGTTTTGTCAGTGAGTCAATGCGGCTACCAAACAAAGCGCTTTCCTTTTGCAGCTTATAGCACCTGTAAAGCCTTCTGCCTAAAAGCCAATCAAATAAGACACCGAGTCACTTAGTTGCCACCTAGAGACACATAGCAAAAGCAGCCACTGTATGAATAGTTGATGCAAATGTTTTGTTCACAGTTAATTCAGAATGAATAACAGAGTCATATGGTTACTTCCGCGCCCAGGTACAGCAAGATCTATAATGCATAAAATTGATGTTAAATGCATAAAATTGATGTTAAATGCATAAAATCTCCTGCTTGGAGCATCAAAACATAGTCATGGACTTGAATGCTGATGTTAAATCTGAAGCATGCTCCACATATCACATGGACTGCAGCTAACATTAACAGCTTTCCATTGCAACTGTTACAGGCTGTAACTGAGCAGATGCTGGCTAGGGATTCCTCGAGAAACCTATTTTTCAATTAAAGTTTAATTTTCAAGCAAATATGCAGAACAAGACTGTGCGTATACCTCATTGTTGCGCTGTTTCAGAACATGAGAATTCTTGGTTTGCTATTTCCAGGAGAGTGCAGGGGGGAAGGAAAAGCAAAAGAAAAAAAAAAAAAAGCAGGATGATGCTTTTCTCAAAGTCCCTTTCGGGTTCAAGATGAAATAACTATCCCATTCTGCATTCACAGGAGTATGGTCAGGCTCATCTAGCGCACCATGAGTTGGCTTAACAAGAAGAAATCCATTTTGCATGATTTTCTCATCAAGTGAATACAAACAGGAAGAAAAGTCGCCAAGGAAACAAAAGAAAGGTGCTTGTCAAGCAAAATGGGATTTGTTCTTCTAGCAGGTCAGCCTACCTACTGTGGGTTTAGGCTTCTTAACTGCTCACTATGTAAGTCCTCTACTACTACCATATATCAGCTGGGATCAGGGCAGGGAATATCCAAACAGGATAAGCAAACCCTGCAGATCCCTGCTGTAACTCCTGCTCCCCCCTGTGCTCCTGCCTCTCGGGGAGCACAGATGCCTACAAGCACCTCTGCAGGTCATATTGTTGGAGTCCAGGCACACACAGGAAGACATCTCCGCCCCTGGGTCGAGGCAGCGTCTCCCGAGCATTGCAGGGAAAACCCACTACTGCTTCCCATTGTTAAATGGTTAAATGAGCTGGATTTGGAGATCTAGAAAATGAGGAGGATGAGATAACTACATTTGCGAGAACATTTGTTTTGAATCCAAACCATTTCCCCAAGTGTATTAATATGAATTACCAGGAGATTGGCTGAGGATTTATATGCGTAGTATTCCAAGAGAAAAAAAGAAAAAGCCCGAGCAGGAATAGTCAGTTTTAAATTAAGATAAATTACTTCAAGTTTCTTTTTAAAATATACGCATGTCCATTGTTTACAACTGTAGAGTTCAAAATGCTGAACATGTCTGCTGAGAGGATATACGCCTCCCTTGCAAAACTCTTTGCTTTAGTTATTTGAAAGACAGTCTGATCACACTGCAAGGAAAAAAAGCAGGAGGGGTAAGGGGGGAAGGAAAAGAAAGAAAGTGGGAGAGAAAGAGGGGGAGTGAGAATACACAGCATTATTGACAATTGCTAATCTTCTGGGGAGGGGGTGAGAGTTTTAGGCATAAACTAGAAATTAAATTTTGCCAAGATGAACCAGAGTACAGTCCCTCTCCATTTACATAATCAAATAAAAGGTAAGACTCAGCAGCGTGAATACTCGACCTGCCACTAAGCTGTGTGTTTCTTAGTGAGAAATAGAGAGAGAGGAAAAAAAATTCTTTAGGAAGTTGGCTCTTTCTCATACAGTTCATATTATATGTGGCACAGGCAGCAGATATGGAATTTGCTACAATATATTAGTTTGATAACATTGTAGAGGGTTTCTTATCAAAATACAGAGATGGGGAATTATAGTTCCAAGGCCTAATTTAATAACAAAGTATGCTGTTGTTAAAATCATTTTTTGCCTGCACTCTATAAGCAATGTGTACATTGTACGAAGAATCTGAGAAGAAAAATTGAAGAATTATGCAGACAAATACTGGTATGTGGCCAGAGCTTAGAAAAACATGTAGCTGCCTCTCGGTGTCCTTATTGCCCATAAAAGAACATTTCACATGGTCAACAGCTCAAATTTATGTGGACCCTTAGGGGTAAATTTTCAGTACGGTGAATAGGAACTCACACACGCAATTGCGTTATTGTTAATGGGAGTTGTGCGGCTGCTTCTTCTACTATGTGCTAAAAATGTGCCCCTTGATGTAGAAAGCTAACTATCTACAGACTGCTCCTGCTCCCACTCTTCCTCTCTGTCAGCAGTTCAAGAGGAGCAATGGCCTAGAAAACCCCTGCCTTGCGTCTTCTCCCACTGCGCCACTGACACAGCCCCTGGGAGGGCATGTCTCTCCCCAAAGTAAGGACTGCAGGATGGGAAGTGCAACATCAGTGATGCTCTTGCCCCTTCCCCGTGCCTCCCACTCTTCCTGCCCAGAAGTGTGCCACTGTCTCTGCTATGGTTTAGTGTTGGAGATATTCCAACGGGTGCAGCATGTCTATGTGTGCCCTTGGGTATAACCTACACCAGCAGGGTCTTGCCTCCACTGGTTTTGCTGGCAACAGATTATTTTTCTTGGTGCCTGTTTCCAGCTCTTCCCCCGTGGTATTTCTCTAGCCATGCTGGCTGCCCTGCATCCAAATAACCATCCAGTCACTGCTCCAGCCCGATGAATTATGACCAGGGCAGAAGGGTTATGAGTTGAAATGGTAGTTTGAAAACAGGTAACCAACAAACACTTGCCAATAACTGTGAGACTTTGCAAAAGAGGACTGGTTTTCTTCACTGCAACTGAGCCTTAGGATGATGTCCTAAAACTTGTACCAGCAAATCTGAGGACTAGAAGCTTCACTTAGATGTGTTTCTCCCCTTGATCACCTGCTACAGGCACTAGGACCTGAATAATAACATCAGATATTGCGAATTTTGGAGTGAAATCATGAAGGTCAGCACCACAAGCTGCTGTGCACTGGCAAGCTACTCTGCTTTGACAGCTTGACCATCTATAGCAGCTTTATGGTAGTTGGTCACACACCTTCCATATTGCTACCTCCCCATCCTTGGTTATACGGCTGGATGTGTAGCTGCCCTCTATGACTGGGAGCACACCCACCAAGGCAACAAGAGCCTGCCTTTCCATCACACCCTGACCTGAAGCATAGTTGAGAGGCCTCCAGTGCTTGGGTTGCTGATGAGTGCAGTTGAAGCCCATTTGTGTCAGGCTGATGGTTAATGGCTTTCCAACCATGAAGTCAGGTGTTCTGCTCTGCTTTCTGAGGTCAGTGAGGTTGGAGCAGTGGTTTCTTTGACCTTGGTCACAATACCACACAGCAACATCTTGCCAACATTATAAGCTTTGTTTTATTTATCCACCAAGAAGTGCAAAAAATCAGTAATGCAGAAGGTTCTCCTCCCTCTCAGTACTGGTTGGACATCACTTGTGAATGGACCACATCCGTGGAAAGAAAGCATAGCTTAACTACATGCTGATGTGAGACCATCCTGCACACAGGCTCTCTTATGAGATACCACATAACAGAAAGAAGGTCTCACATGGAGGAGAACGCATAGCCAAGGAAGTAATTGATGTTCCAGATAATTTTTGTAGGGTCACCCCTGTAACCTGTACCACAGAGACCTCCTGCATGATGGAGGAAGAGCTTCATGATCAAGACTCCTGACTGTTTTTTGCAGCACTGGCTAGAGATCAAGTACCAATTTTATGTGCCACTGTTTCATTTCTTTCTTTTTAATTAGACATGTTAGATACTCAGAATCCTGTTTGGTTTCACAGCCCATCATATTTCTCAAACTATGATAAGACAATTGGCCATTAATTCAAAGCAGTGCTAATAATGGTTGCTACACCCACTAGGAGAAACAAACGGGAAAGCTGTTCAAAGAACTCTCTACTTTTAACCCCCTTAAAAGAAATTTAGATTTAAGCCGGACAAGCAAAACCCGCAATGTCTCAATTATATTTTGTTTAATTATATGATTCCCTTTGGCCTATATTAATAGTCATCAGTTCCCAGAACATGAGGAAAAAAGAAAAGACTGACTGGGGAGGGCGAGTAGTGTTGAAATTATCCAAGAACTCACATATCCCTTTCATGCCATCCTATACACCTTCCAAATACAGTCAGAGCAGGCTGCCCAGAGTCATTCCTTGGGCAAAGCTGTGGCACTAAGGACCCTGCAAGCTGTGATCCTCCTGCCAAGCCAACCTTGGTGAGGAACAGAGGGCTAGGCAGCCATACCAGCATCTTGTACCACACAGGGAGAGCCTGCTGTGGTGGATGGTAACAGAGCTCATGGTGGGCAAATGAAGAGTTGCCTGTCTCATGACACAAGCCCTGAACATTCTCTTGGAAGTAATCTCTCCCACCTTCTCCCCCCCTCTCCCTCCTTCCTTCATTTTCTTCCTCGATGTGCAGCCCTACTCCGGTGTACTGCCTGAGTGGGAATTGCCTGCAGGTCCTGATGTAATAGCTGTGACATATGGTCCCTACTCACAGTGGGAAGGTGGAAAAATCCAGAAGGAAAAAAAAAATAAAGGCAACCCTGGAAAACTTTATGTAGCAGCTCAGCAGAACTACAGCTGTGGCCACAAACAGAGGCAACAACTGGAATATTATGCATGATGCATACAGCACGGCAACAGCATACAGCCTCCACAGAAGGCAGCTGAGCTTTATGTCCCATTTAACTGAGAAACCTCCCTGTGTACCATAAAGCTCCATTAAAGCACACAAGCAGGTGTAGCAACCCTGGTGTTTTCAGTGGTAGATCACTTAGCTTCTTTTGCCTCCAAAGTACCCT
This sequence comes from Psittacus erithacus, assembly GCA_009867235.2. NCBI lineage: Eukaryota > Metazoa > Chordata > Aves > Psittaciformes > Psittacidae > Psittacus > Psittacus erithacus. Next base: position 53,963 of record WYDI02033382.1, on the reverse strand, counting down.
TCCGCTGGCTGCCTTTCTCCAGGTGTTTGCTGAGGAATCTAATGAGACTGATTGGGACATACTGATCAGCTTTCATTATAAGCTGTTCCCTAGCAGTCCGATTAATCAAAATAATGGTATGTGCTGTGCATGTATTTTATGGCTGTACCCAGCTTTGCTTTCAAAACTAAAATAAGACACCTGTTTTCCCCACCCTGTCTTGCTGAGTAGTCCCTTTAAGAGCATAACCTTGTTATCAAATATATGATATACCATCAGAGCTGAGGAGCTTCATACGCACATAAATATCACTCTTCCAGTTTGTGCTTTTTATACTAGCAGGAGAATCTAATGGAAATAAATTCAGTCCATGGGTCAATTACAGGCTTATTTTCATATTTATGGACTTAATACTTCCACACACAAAAAGATTCTAATGATAGCCTAAGGCATAGAGTAATCAAAACAACAGCTATTGAAAGGGAAGGAACCAAAGAAAAGTACCACTTTGAAATTCTACCCCCATCTCCTGATATTGTTATATACGCTATGTAAAAAATGCTTTTTCACAAATGAGTATGATTTTTACCTACTTGCCATCAGCGTAACGTTAAAAAGAAACCAAAGGCAAGAGTTGTTACCGGACCAAAAGCCACACTTTTTCCACCTCCAAATTCAAATTAACGCTTTGATATGAACAATCAAATCTCTTTCTTTCTTCTTCTTCCTCCTTGTCCCTGTGTCAGTTAGAAAAGAAGGTAAAATTCCACGCTTCCTTCAGAGATCAGGGATGCCCACATGCTCTGCAGTGACTGAAGGGTCTTGGGAAACAGCAGGTGCTCATTCCTCACTGACTGGCTGCATGTGACTTTGGAGGCTTCAACGTTGCCTTGGGGAAAGAGGAGAGGGAAAGACTAGCTTTTTGTTGCTCTGTAGAGCTGCCAAGATAGGTATGGACTTCATATGGGATAAAGAAGCTGCTGCCCTGCCCTGTGGAGGGGCCCCTTCTCCACTGATGCTGGCCATGGAAAGCACACAGGAGGCACCCCCTCCCTTGTTGTTATCATTTGAAGCAGCACTGTTCAAGATAATGCAGAAATTTCCTCTTAGTATCAGCTGTACATATAGGTATTTCTTATCCCAGCTTGATTTCACATATATTTTATATACCAAGCAAGGATGTGTAAGGAAAGAAGGGAGCATGTACAAGCTTTTGATGCCAGCTGAAGCGAGATAGACTGCACAAGTTATCACTGACTACTTCATGCACTGCAGCTTCATCACGTTATTTCTTGAGTTAGTTATTTATTAACAGTCACTGGATTGGAGCATCTTGCATTTGATTAGATAAATGATACCTTGTTACTTGGAGCATTTTGTGAAGTCGTAATAATCTCTATTGACAATGCATCTATTAGTTTGGCGCAATGTTTCCTAGCCATCAAGAGGATTTTTATGGATCTGAATTCAATGCAAAGGGCCCTAAACCTCAAGTCTTAGTTCTGTAGAAATCTGACATGAGAAATAGCAAAAGAAAATGAAATATTTTCCTCATTTGCTGGTTATTTCCACAGCCCCTGAATGTCTATGAATAAACTCTGCCACATCACCTGACACAAGAAAAATAGCCATACAGGAAGCTTAATATTTGCTGTAACCTCAGTTTCCTGGAGCTGGAGCACTCCCTTAAATAATTTACAGCTCTGAAACTGAGATAAGACTATCTCCAGTTCTGGCTTTGTTGTGTGTCCTGGATTATTCTAAACCATTTTCTGCAAGGGACATCCATCATTACAGACCCAGCTTTAGCTTCATCCCACATAGACATCTGAGAGACAGCGACTGGAAAGAATGCCAGAACTGGAGATAGTCTGATGTCATTTTAATGATTGTAAATTATTCAAAGAAGAATACCGCAGCCAGAGTCCCAGTCATTTGAAAGTGTTTGCTAAAATGTCTAAGAGGTCTGACTGGCAATCTCTAGTACACATATGCAGTGAAAATAAGGTTAATGACTCTCATTTGAGAGGGAAGAACTACATAGGGCAGGAGAGCAATTGTTTGATGTTAATGCTGCAGGACTCTCAGTAAAGAAGGGAATGACTCCACTGAGGAATGACTCCATCAATTTTTGCTACATTCCAGTAGCATTAATAAGATCCTTGGTATTAAAAGCAATAAAACATCCAGTCTACCTAGGACCCCAACTTTTACCTGCCCCACTCAATGTACTAACTTCAGCTGCCATCACCACAATCTAGCATCAGATTTGCTTGGGTCCAGAGGCAGAGAAGTTCCAGAAGCTGCCAAAACTGTTTTGCTGCAGCTGGAAAGGAAGCAAGAAGGGAAGAATTATGAGGACAGTAACAACTGTTATGATAGATTTGGATATGAAACTGCCCTGGCAGCTGTGACCCTAGACTGAGCTTAGTGGTTGGCAGTGGGGAGCTTCCTAACCCAGAGGGTAAGACGGTAGAGGAGCACCACAAAGAGCATCAAGCTCACTTCTTGCCTCAGGAACTGAAATGGCTTGGACTGTGATCTTTTCAACTGCTTTCTCCAACAGGAAATTTAAAGACAGAGCAGTAACTGAAAAGACACTGGCAACGTCAAGAAATGCTTTCTGAGCATTATTACAAATTCTTTCATCAAAGATTACAGCATGTCTCTTCTCTGCCATACAGGCATTATCTCATCTCCTTAAAAGACAGGTAGGTTCAGCCACCAAGAGGTCATATCCGAAGTCACACACAGAGCCGGGAATTAGGACCCATCAGGTTGCATTATGGCAATGGAAGACATGGCATTCATTGACTTCAATGAGAAACACAGCATAAGAAGAAAATAAAAAAACCCTACTGTTATTTGAGGAGTTTTCCACTTCCACAGATGTGCTCAGGACACTCTATATATTGGCTCCAGGTTCCTGAACCATGGGAAATGGCAGGCTTCCTGCATGGTTGCTTCAGTTGTGTTCGTCATTTCAGGCCATTGTTCCAGACTGTATCTTTTGTTTGGGCCTTGGCAGGCAGTAAGACAGAGAATGCTAATGAATGTCTTTGCTCTGAGCACAATATGAGAGGCATCTCATTTTCATTTTCTTTCCTGTGAGTCTCGAGTTTTAAACTTGAGCTATGCAATGGAATGAAATTCCTCTTAAAACGATGTGCTCTCCCCTTTGTGCAGATAGTCGAAAGACCCTGGAAAGCCAGTTCTCAGTCAAAACCAAACAGCATTAAATGTTAGAGAGCAATATAGACATGCAATTTATTGCTGCAGAATGGAAACTCTTGGATACTTACTGGTAAAAATAGAAAATTCCTCTTCTACAATTTAGACCTCAAGTACAGGCTGTACTTAGAGATTTTATACAGGTGATTGTGTTGCTTCAAAAATGGTAGGAGAAGCCGGCATCATCATAACAACTCCTCTGGCTTCAGTTTGTTTCACCTAATTTTTTACCTCAAGGATTATGGGTGATTTCCTGGCTTTTGGAGAGGTCCTTGAAGTGGTTGTCATCAGCCTCAGCAACCCAAATCTGCAAAGTGAGAGAGGAGTCTCTTCCATAGGTATATATACATTTCATCTGGCATTGCACAGAAATCAGCTGATCTTGGATTGATCATACTTGTCCAGTGTAAGCAGAACCCCAAGATTTCTGAAGCTCTCAGTAAATGCAACCAGGAGTTGGATGTCTAATTAAATCATCTCCCCCAAATTTCTGGCCCTCTGCTGGCTGAGATCTTCAGCAAGAGTGCAAAGAATGGTTTTGACTTTCAGCAGGCAGTGTTGAGCATCCGCAGCCACCACCGCCTCGCTGGGAGCTCCTGCCTGTTTGACAGTTTTGAAAATCATCAAGTCGTTAAGCTACTATTTAAATTAAGAGCAAGGACCTAATTTTAGGTACCTGTGTCTGAAACCTGTGTGCACTCATTGCCATCTTTTCAAAATGCCTTGCAGTAGGGACAGCACAGGACTTCCTCAACCCTAACTTCAGACATCAGCTCGTCTAGTCTTGACCATCCCCTTTTGGTTGCTTTTCCTAGGGAAGTCGTCCGTGCCCACCCCTTCCCTGACTCTTAAAATAAATGTCTTGGTGATTTGCATTCATGTGTACATAGTCTGTGTGCATGTGCATACGCATATGCTTGCACATGTGTGTATCTAAATCAAAGTAATTAAAAAGCTTTACTGTGCCTTCATACATACTGTATATAATCAGTGGAAGTTTTCACTGTGTTCATAGAAAGGTGTGTGTGTGTGTGTGTCTATGTGTGTGTGTGTATAAGAAAGAAAGAGAAAGAGAGACAGACGGAGAGGGAGAGAGTGCACCAGGAATTATCTATGCATAAAGAAATTAAAAGAGAATATTTTTCCAGAGCAATTGAAGCCCATCTCCTGAACAATGACGACAGCTCCTCATTTTCGACAACAATAGAGGGCACGTAGGAGTCAGCTCATTAGAATATCTGTGGCTCTTTTCTGTTCTCTCTGCATTAAGCCCCCATAATGTCAGTTGTCACTTATTAATGACAATTAACTAGTAATCAGCAGTGAGACTCTTCGAGGTGGTCCTTGCCTGACAGGTGAAGAAAGAGAACATTGCGTAGTGCCATGCAGTGACATGGAACCTTCAAAGGGAGCACGGCATTTCCATAAATTATTTCAGAAAGAAATTTTCTTTTAGACATTCTCTTTAAAGCATTAGGATCTTTAACCCTAGAAGGACTATACAGTTTGCAGCTGTCCTCCCTCCCCCCTCCCTTTATCGCTAGTATTGGATAAAATTGGAAGGCAGCCTGATCTGTCATGTAACCCAATTCCCATCTGGGGCTGGAATAGCTATCAGCCCACTCTGCTGAAACTATAAATACCTTCCCTTGATACTCAACCTTAAGTGCTCACTTAAAATGTTGCCCAGATACCAACAGTGAAGTTGCCAACTGAGAGCAGCTTAGGTGGATGGCCAGTAGAGACTGCAACACATCTATCATAATGTCTTCAAAAATTGACTCACGAGTGCTCAATTTAAGTACATGTGTAAACTATGAAATTGAACCACTTTCTCCATATGAAATTGAACCACCTTCTCTCCTGTTTCTTATCACTTTTACACCAATTTGTTATGTCTTGCCTTAAATGAGATGGCAACTACTGTTACTGTGTCGTTTTACAGCAACAAGCGTACTCAGAGCCCTGGGCTCTGATTGCTATTGCAACAAATTTGATGCAGTTATTGCTCGCAGAAAGACTCAAGTGAGGAAAAACCCTATCACCAGCACTAAGACAACCATTCAGCTTCCGCCATGAAAAGTTTTCTTCTTTGCTCCTTTCCCAATCTTACGCAACATCAGGTAAAGAGCACTCTCCATCCCACTTCATTCAAACTCTCTGCTCAGGCTTCCCTCCCTCCCCCTGACCCTCCAGCTTTTGAACAGGCAATCCTGTGAAGTCTTTTCATCGAATAATTCAGCTGTTCACCACAAAACCTTCTTTCCTTCCTGAGACAAATTCAGCCTCATTGCATGGTTTTTGCAAGAGGTCAGAGAGACTCCCAAACATTACTCAGGCATGCTTGTATCTCCCAGCACTCAAAGCCCCTTTGAGCTTTACCTAGCTAGGTCCCTTTTTGTTTCCCAACAGACAAACAGGGCTTCCAGCCTTTCCCTTTTCACCCCTCTCAGTCTTAGCTTTCAAAATCCCTGCCATCTGCTCTGGCTAATAGCAATTATTCTCCTATCATTCCTTTTTCCCATCTTTTCCTTCTTACAGTGGATCTCCAAGTTCCAATTCTTTTTGTGTTGCTTTTGCCCTTCTGACAGCTGCTGATCATCAGACTGTTCTTAGTTGTTCCTCAGTCCTATTCCTTCTTTGCACTTTTACAGATTCTCAGTTGTCAAAGCACAGTTTAAAAATGTGAAATGTGACGCTCACCAACCCCAAAATTGGGGTGGAAGATCCCCATGCAATGTTAAGTCTAGACCTGCTGCCTTTTTTAGAGCAAAGCTATCTAATTTTTCACATTATCCTACCCCAGAAAAGTCGTGATGAGAAATAGCAGATAGCTAATGTTAACTGCTACAAACTTTAGCAAGATAGCTCTTTAGAGGCAGCTGAGAACACAACTCTCTCTTGAACATAAAGGCACACAGTGCATCCTTGGACCACATTCTATCATCATGGTACACACTCAGATACTACTGTACATAATTATTAATACAGCATGCCCATTGCAAATATGCTGAGTGTGTCTGAACTTGGGCTGTGAAGTGATATACTAGTTGTGGGCAGTGTCTGAGCCTGGAGTGCTTTTTAGAGACAGCATTTGCACATTAATAAACTTAAAACTTGTTTACTGTCAGAATTTTCCAGTTAAACCATTATAGTCACACTGGTTGGCATTAGACAGTTTCCCAGCGACAGCAGCCCAGGGCAGTTTTTCTTATTACAGAATAAAAGTGGCTTTTTTCAGTTTGGCTTAAATTGCTTCCAAAGTACTTTAGTCTAAATTGAAAAAAGTCCAGAATGAAAATGCCTAGCAAGTGACTTATACCAGTGAGAAAAGCCATTAATGAATCTCACCTCCTACCTACAATGGGTCTAGCTTTTCCTTGGAACATGGGATGAAGGGAAGTGATCTACTACACAACTTTTTCACCTTTTTAAGTACTAAGCAATGAGATGTCAAAGACCCTGAAGCCAAAGGGCAGTTTCAAGAGCTGCTCCTTGTATTGCCAGGCATAGCATATACTGCAGTGAAAAAGGGGTCTGAAAACATAAAACTTTGTACCTCTTTATCAAGATCAAAATCCCCTGCTATCCCATTTCTCTCCCTCACAGTCCACCTCAGACTGCTTGCAGAAGGATGGTGACTTCCACAGCCGCTCTGCCAGTTTTCCTTGCTATGCTGAAGACCACAGGGACAGAGGGGAGAAGAGGATGTTCTTAAGGCTGAGCCTGTAGCAATGCTTCTGTGACAACAAATACAGTGTTACACATTAGAACCACACAGCCATAAACTGAGTGTAACCAGGACTTGGAAGAAGATTAGTTTTTACAGAACACTGCAACCCAGAAATGCTCAGGGTAAACTATAATTTCTTTGCATATTCCAATATGCTGTGCAGTACTTGCAGTACTGGGAGAAGAGTGGAAGGTGAAGTGTGGCATAAATTTTGGGTTTCCCTTAGCTGGATTCTACTTTCAAAGGCAGTCTTTACAACAGCGGTCTACATTAGGTGCCAAATGGTGGCAAATGGCACGCGACCCATCCTGTTTGTCCACATCGGAAGACAATGCCCATTTCCAAGACACAGCAATGTATCCTGCCATTCAAAAATACAAACCTCATAATTTCAAGTAATTATTGAAATTATAGCAGGACTGATATTTGACTGCAGCACTATGCATGCTTGTGCATCCAAACTCCCTTGAAAGGCATGTCAAAGGGTAAAAAGGGATTCTGAGCATGGTGATACAGAGTATGATATAAGGAAATTGAAGTGCCAGCTGCCCGGTTAATGTGTTTTGACAAACTGATTTAGCACCCACCAGACCACTAGTGAACTTACTTGCAAGAAACTGCTTGCTCTTACCTATTGGAACTTCCACCCCAGATTATATTGGTCTGAACTCAAACTACTTATTCTGGTTATAAACTTTCTAGGGAGTAAGGACCTTTGCCTAAGAGCATGCTTTAGTGGCTAGACCTTAACCTGATGGTCAGGAGCTTTGAGCACCATTCCTGATTAAACAATTTTTAGCATTCTGCTTTCCAGATTCCACCATCATGTGTGTCCTTTTTTGGGCAGGAACTTTGGCTACTGCCCCATGTTTGTACTTCACAGACAAGGTCCAATACAAACTCCAGTTTGTACACACTCTAAGGAGAGGGCTTTGGACAAGTTGTTGTGTACCAGAAAAGATGACTGCCACCTGCACGATCCTGATGGTTGGCCTGTGTTTGCTTAGTGCATCCTATCAGCTCTAAAGATTTCATGATGTGTGCTGTTCTGAGCAAATGAATCACCTGTGGACTCCCACAAGAGCAGATGGGTTGCAGGCAACCAGTTTCCAACCCTCCTTCCTCAACTGACCACAGGGCATTTAGCTGCAGGTGTCCTACATCTGACAAGCCTGGTCAGGAACCTGCCAGCCTTTAACCTGCACCTTCAGACAATGCTGACATTACTGCTCGGGACAGAAGTACAGTACACTGTCAATATATTAAATTTGTTCAGAATTACATTATACTGATGGTCAAGCCATTGTGCCCTAAACAATTTAGTTAGAGAAATGCTTCTTTAAAACGAATGAATAATGTTAACAGTTAATCCTCCCCTGGCAGTTTTTACACTAAGAAGTTTATCTAGAAGCAAAACACATAAAAATCCTGACCACCTGGACAGAGCTAATCAAATTTAAACTTTGCATTTTTCACAGGGAAGGGAACAAAGTAGAGGTAACAACTACAGTAGTTAGAATAAAAACATACTAGATGTGTTTTGACCATGCTGACCCTGATTCAGCAGGTCACTAGATAATGCTGGAGTAGAAATGATGTAGAAAAAGGAATCTTCATAACAGAGTAACTGAAGCCTCTTACTCTCAGTAGGAAGGTCTATAGCTTTCATTAATTATCACCAATTGGTTGTCTAAAAATAAACAGGTCCATTAGCCATGTATTGGAGTTTTCAGATCTTTAGAACCTCCTAAACTATTTCAAAATCAGATTTGCTATATCACTAGTCAAAAAACCTGCAAGCTAATGATGATGCTGGATAAAGAAGCATATTTCATAAATGATACTAACTGCAGGCAATCTGCATCACCTGAACAGTCTTGTGAAATACTGGGCTTTGCAACATACCCAGATTTGGTTATTGGTATTTTCACTTGGCTGCCATATCACGTTTCACTTAGAATAGCATCTTTCATCCTAAAATGTGGTCTCCTCATCTACCTGTATGATGAAGGTGACTATACACAGTGCTGAAGAGAAACTATCCAAAGCCATATGAAACATTGAGAAGGAACTTAATTGGAACTGCAGGGAAAACAAAAATCTGGATGAATCTTCTTATCTAGAGTAGTATCTGGCCAGTGCCTTGGGGTTAGCATTCTATTCTCATACATGGACAGAAAAGGACCCTGCTTTTAAATTTTCGTGAACAGATGGTGAAAACCCACTTCCGGCTACTTTCATGCTGGGAGAGTAACTCAATACTGCATCAGCCAGGAGACCAACACCTACAGAGCTGTGAGAACACTCCACATGGAAACTGGCCTCTCCTTGGAGATCTTCAAGCCAGGACCCCTGCCCTATTATCTGAAGAATATCACACACTCAAATTTGAGATGGCTTTGGAAATGGGAGACAGTAGCTGATACAGTGTGCCTTCATTAGTCTAATGCAAGATAATGTGTCTGTTTTTATGCCTTCATACTTAATTGCCATTGCATTTTAGTGGCCTCTGTGATAAGGACAGATTATGTTTGGTGTAATTATTACCAGTGTAACTACCCAGAGAAAGCCGTAACAAAGTTATGTCACAGAAGACATTAGTGAGTATCCCACCAAATCCTATTAAGTCGACAAAACAAAAAAAGAATCATTTCATTCAGGACTTATGTCAGCAGTGCACAGATCTCAAATTCACAGGTTTGCATCAGCTTCTAAAGAGCAATACAGAAAAGTGCACAGAAGCAGAAATCAAATCTGTGAAGCAAGCAAACCAAGGTCTTCACCCCTGAGAACAGATGCAAGCAAACATGCGAACACCAGCAACGTAATGCTGAAAAAGAAGTAGCTTTATACATCTCTGGAAAGAAACAGATGCAATGGACTTTGAATACGTCACAAAATAGGTACACAGGCTTACAGAGACTACTATGGGTTTTAAGGCTCTTACACCTCTTTTCTTCAAGACCAGTCCTGAAACGCTATGTGGCCTCTTCCATTTAGTAGCTTTAGTAGCTACTTGCAGAACAGCACAAACTTACTTTTGTTGAAATCTTATGGAAATAAAGAAGAAATAAACCTGCAAACCAATTTTGAGGCAAAGAATAACTAAGCTTTGAACTGTGCAATTATTTTTTTAAAGATTTTTTTTTTAAATGAAAATTTTTCAGAAATACAATATTAAACCTAAAGAATAAAGATCACACCGTTGGTGAGCACCATTTTGTTAAGCAAGTGAAACACTAGTCTTTTTCATCTACTTCGTATTTCAGTCTTAGAAAGTGTTACATCAGCACAGTCGCCAGGTAAAGCTGCTAGTTTATTCTAAATGGACTTCCTTCAGACACTGGCACAGATGATGAGTGATTGTCCAATTCTGAAGCTATCAGAACTGAACGGATTTAGCAATGTCATAAACACCTCTCGAGGGAGTCACCTGGTGTTGAGAACTCACTTTACATGCCGTGTTTCAAGATCAGTTTTAATGGATTGACATTAGATTCAAACCCACTTTAGAGCTATTATTTCTCCCTTCAACCTTTTCACCCACTACTGCAATGTAGTACAGCATATGCTATAATCACATGTTTACAGGCCCGTGGTAAAGTAAATAAAACTTCAAAGGGTTATTATTTAAAGACTCTGTATTACAGCCGTAGGCCTGACTGTTATTCTTCCTCACCACCCCTTGGGCCCAAAGTACATAATCATCCAGTAATTGAACTGAAATGTCTAAATGGCAGGATCCCCTGAAGGACATAGGTAGTTAGCAGCGAGGAAAGTAACGGACATTTAAAAAACCCCTCATGGCACTTTCCTGCACTACTTTGAAATACTGTGTAAATGTAACTGACCTGGACCTGCAGAAAACCTTGCAGAAAACAGAACAAGGCACGGGTATTTCTGGGGTTGTAACTAAAGTAAAGATTAAATGTAGATCTGCTCTGTACCAGGAAGCAAAGACCTTACCTTTAAAATCCTTTCAGAAGAATTGAGAAAAAGGAATAGAAATATACGTATGTACACAGAAGTATATATAACACAATAGTATCACTAATACTACGTGAAGGCAAACCCCTCTAGGTCCTCATACTTAACAGCCCCTCCAAAAACTGTAATGGATAGCAGATCCCAGGCTTTCATACTCTGTAACTGTCAAAGCACTCAGGAGATAGATTAGTGAAGGCTCTGACAGCTCTCTTTTACATTCTAAATGACATCTGCATTCAACAGAACAGAAATAAAGATTAAGGGAAACACCTGATATGATAGCACTCAGCTTACCTCAAAATGCAATATTTAAAAAGTACAAAGAAACACAGGTCTGCCTTCTTGTACTGTAAGTAAAAACTAGTGTCAAAGCCTCAGAGGTCTTCACCGCTGCCAGAAAGGCAAGAACCGCAGCATTCAACAGACTGCAGGGGCAGAAGCCACAGCCTCTGACTATGTAACTGCTGGAATCAAAAGGTGTTTTGCCTGAGAAGGAAGGGAGGAGACGGTCTTTGAACGCACACAGAAAATGGCTACGGGTACAATCATACAGCATAGGAAAATTAACTTGGCTGAAACCTTTGCAGCCCTTCTTGTACTTCAGTGATGAGCAGAATGCCCGTCGCTAATTGATGGTGCCCCACTGATCCCGTACCTTTCACAGTACGTACCTACAGCAAATCTCTTTTAAAAGGTTATTAGTATTGCGGCTTCGAATGAAACACGTCAGCATACAGATCATGAGAGATTATTTCAAACAGATTTTTGGTGGTTGATTATATAAACGATGCCTCTTATTGCTGGAATAACACCTCAAAGGCAATATAATGACGACATGACAATGTATGTAAATCAAGAACTGCATGTGGGTTTATTTTACACTTGAGAAAACAGTGGATTTAATTGTGTGAACCAAAATGTACTGTACAATATTAATGATAAAACATCAAAATGTATAATTCATAGTGCATTGCTTGCTTTATTTTTATTTATTTTTTTTGTCAGATAGTTCCTTTAAGTACATGCATCTGGAAAGATGCAGGTGCAAGTAAAATTCCTCTATTTATATCAAGCTGCAGGAACTAAATTTTATTCAAAAAGTGTGGTTTTACATTATATACACAGAAATTGAATATAAAATGACAATATAAAAAGTTAAAAGAGAAAGCATACAGCCAGAAGGTACAAAGAAAGTTGAACAGTTTAAAATGGTACGATATGTAACATGTATTTTTTTAAGCTGATGCTGGCAATTTACAAGGAACAGAATCCAACATTTGCCCCATTTTTTTTTGTTTTCATTTACCAATGCAGCACACTATAGAAAGGTCAGCTTGTACCAAAGCTTAACATTTGTAAATAACTATAAACTGCAGTATTTTACAGGAAAAAAAAGGACCAAAAAAAAAAAAAGGAAAGAAAAGAAAAGAGCATTTTTACACTTGTTTTAAATAACAGCTTGCATACTTTTATTTTTTCTTGCCAAAAAGCGGCAACTCTCAGCATCCAGAGGGTTTGGGCATAGCGGCAACTTGGTTTGCTTTTTTTTGTAATTATTATTTAACTTATACAGTTGTGGCTTCCTAACCCCTTGGGTACTACACAGCTCTCCTTCTTCCAAGCACTGCATGCACAATTTCTTCACAAACCAGTTCTGCATCAGAAAAAAAAAAAACAAAAACAAAAACAAAAAAAGCTCATTCATTAAAAAAAAAAATTAGTTCTGCTTCTGACAAAGCTTTTACTTGAATGAAATGCCTTTAAGCCTTTTGTTTTGTTTTTCCTTATTTACTTATTTAGTCACTGGGAAAGGCACAGAAATGATATTACAGTTCTCCGAGGGTTAAAACTTGACACTACCAGGTTCTGTGACCTTTATTGTCATGGCAACTTTGTAATTTTAGGATGTCTCTTTATCATTGTTCTTTGTGTCTTTCTTTACGGCTAAATTAATGTCTCTCAATAGTGTCTCCCACTATATTCTACAAAAGATAGCTTAACATCAAGGACAGATGTTGAAAATAAAGGTCAGACTTCGACTCACAAAAAATAAAAACAGAAACAAAAAATAACCATGCACAGATCAGACAAAGAGCATATAAATATAACTACAAAATAAGTGTAAGAAAAACCAAGGTCCAGATAGGCAGTTCAGCAACAAAAGTAAGACTGATTTCAGAGGCTCAGGTCAGGCCTAGTGCAGTACTATGAAGAAGTTTAGTGCAATGTTCCTGTGGTCACTTGCATACCTGGCTGCTTACCTGGACGCTATTGTTTTTCTAACTCAGTTACATAGATCAGATGGTCCTCTGGGGACTTGCCATGTGTTTTACTAAGGTGCAGTTTGACTGCATGCTTGCTTGCAAAAGTTCGGTTACAGAGCTTACACTGGAATGTGGAGCCTAAGTCCTCCTCGGCAATTCCAAGTGAGCCCAAAGTCTTGTTTGCGAGGACTTTTGAAACATTCTGTTGTTCTTGAATCTGATTAAGTGGCAACTTTGACAGATCCTTCAAACTAAACCCTAGGTGTGTCTCTAAGTGACTTATGTATGTAGAAGCAGTCCTGAACTGAGAGGCACAATCATTGCAAAAGAAAACAGGATGTCCTGTGTCCAAGTTCTTTAAAAATTTAGTTCCACCTGTCCTCCTTAACTGATACTTCACATTGGCCAGCCAGTGGCTAATTGTGGTCATGGAAAGACCAGTAAACTTAGAGATGTGTACCCGCTCTTGTGGACCTAAGTCAGACATAATATATTTGCCTTCTGGGGTCTCCCTCAAGCTGGAAGCAAACTGGGCTTGAAGGATCAGAAGATGCTGAGGGTTCCAGTTGGACTGTCTGCCCTTCCTCTTGTGTACTGGTGACAGTTCATCCAGAGCTTCCTCAAAACTGCTCCCGTCAGCATCAGACTTCTCTGACACAGTAGACGGAGTTGACGACTTGGGTGTCAAACGTCCTGTGAGGTTCTTCACCATATCGGAAATATCCAGCAGGGCACTCTCCCTTAGCGGGGATGAGGCAGAATCAGCCACGCTGGAAACAAGAGGTTTGTTTTTGGACTTGGTTAGATCAATAGGCTGATCACTGTTCTCATAGTAATACCGGTCAATGGCATCAGCCTGCTTGACCGGAGTGGTTGGGTAAATGGGTTTGTCCAACATGCTGTTGCTAATTTTGTACAGCATGGCCAAAGGGTCCAGAGAGGGACTTACTGGCTTAGAAATTTTGCCTAAGTGGGTATTCATAATGGACTGTAAAGCACTCAATGGATTAATGAAGGATGGCTCAGGTGAATGATCTGTGATGATTCCTAAATTGTTACAGCCATTTGCAACCTTTGTTTTAAGTGGCTCTGTACCATTTGGAGTGTGTGCTTCTGCTGGCCTGTCCTTTTTGACCTTCTGAACTTCTGCCTCCGAGCTCTTCTTCTGCTGCTGTTTGTTATTTATTTCTTCTGCTTTTGGGAAGTCTTTGTTTTCCTTAGCAGCAGGTGACATGGGTTTGACTGGAGAGCTCTTCTCTTTCTCCAAAGGCTTTTCTTCCTTCTTCACGTTGATTTTACCTGTAACTTTCTCCACTAGCTCTTCCATAGCAGATACATTGCTCTTGTGAGGTGGGGGTGTGAGATTGCCTGGGGAATGAATCAGCGCATTGTGTTCTGACGACAGCGATTTTACACTGCTTGCATAAGATGGCTGCATTTGAACGCTCTGCACTGCGGGCTGAAGGGGTTTGACTGTTCCCGGGAGCTGGTAAGCTGCATGAATACTGGGATATCCTCCCCAGGAAGGGGCTCCATTCTGAGCTTTGCTGATAGCTGTTGTCACTGTGTTCTCCAAGGATTTCAATATGTCTATTCCACCTTTAGGACTATCATCTAGGTCCTCCTCTCTAAGGTACTGATACAAAGTTGTTGGCTCAAATTTCTCTGTAGAGTCCTCATTCTCTTCTTTAATTTTTTTCCCTGTTTCACTGACCACCACCTTTTCCTTCTCTAGGTCTTTCTTTTCCTCTGAGTTTGTGGAGCCCACAGGGGAATCTGGCTGCTTTTTAATGTTGGACGCTGGTAGCCTTGTGTGGGTGGTGGGTGGAAGAGGTATAGACTGTATCTTCTCTTCCACCACAGGGTCCAATACTAGCTGTTTGCCTTTTTTGGAAGCAGAATTGGTTACCTTCAAGAAATGACCGGTGACCATCATATGAGCAGTGAGCTGCTGCAAAGTGTCATGGGAACTGCCACATTCCATGCACTTCAGTATCTGGGCTTTCCGTGCCTCGAACTGCCAAGTATAGCTAGCACCATTTTGATAGCCATAGCGGTTGTTTGGAGTCACATAGGGATTGGCAGTTTTCTGATCCTTTGCAGACTCACCCAGTGAAGCTTCTGCAGTGATCCCAGCTGGCTCAGGTGAACAAGGTGAAGCTAAGTCCTGAAGTGCTCGCTTTTTTGTAGAAGGGACCAATTTAGTGATAGCTGGTACTGGCTCCTTCAGAGGCACTTTCTGGTAATGCTTTGTTTTTATCATATGGACGCTGAGGTCTTGCAAAGATTCAAACGAATGCCCACAGTACATGCACTTCAGCACTTTTTGAGCATCCTCTTTGCCTTCCATTTCCATAAGTGATCGTTTTCTAGGCTTTGACCACCTTTTAGTCTTATCAGCTTCTTTATCTCTGTTGTCATCACGGTAATGTCCAGTTTCATTCATGTGCACCGTTAGCTCCACCAGTGTGTCATAAGCTGCACTGCAGTCTTTGCATCGGAACTTGCTAGCACCAGTGAACACAGACCCATAAAGTTTATTGTTTTGCCGGTAAAGCTGTACTGTGCTGAAAAGACTAGGTTCTGGGAGAAGTCCATATGAAGAGGTCTGCTGCAGAGTTTTAGCTAATGCAGCCTGGTGCCAGTCATAACCTGAGCCACCGCTGTTACTGTTACTAGTATTACTGGTACTTGTACTGGTACTAGTGTTGGTACTGGTAGTACTAGTACTCTGGGAATTGGCATTGGCGTCAGTACTGGTGGTGTTTTCATTCTGGCTGATTCCATTGTTGCTGGTGGTTGGATTGGATTTCTTTAAGTCCAAAGCTAAACTGGACCAGCAAGTCTCTGAAAGCAAATTTGCATACACAGCTTTTATTTGTGCCAAGCTGTCCTGTGGATAGGAAACATTGTCTGTGCACTGAGGATCCTCTTTCTCTTCTTTGGAGGAAGTGCTTTTGAAATGGGCCAGCTGATCACTGTTTTCACTAAATGGTGAACCATAGCCTGCATCCTGATTAGTTGCAGTGCTGACTGGGGAGTTCTGGTAGCTTTGAGCCTCTTTGATCTCCGCTTCTTCATTGCACAAATACTCATTCTCCTGGATGTCCAGAGGCAGCCCGTCATCTTCCACACTGTCTTCATCTATTTCTGCTGCTTTCAATTCCTCCTCAGGAACATATGCTAAAATACAGGAAGGGAGATGGGGGAAAAACCAAGACAAAGTTATCGAACACACATATTTTACATTGTTGCTGTCTTCTGTATTAAAAGTAGTAAACATAAAGACAAATTTTGGAGATACATCCAGAAACCAAACTCATCATCACTCACATACTCCACATATAAATCCGCATCCTCTGTCCTGGTTATGGCTCGCTACCAGTGCTACCTAAGAATAACTTTGACTTCAGCAGTAAAATATGCGCCATGATCACAGTAGATACCATAATATCAAACCTAAAATCAAACAAATAGCTTATTAAACCAGTTCTTATCAGCTTAAAAAATGGCCTGGCACTGAGCTATATTTACTGCACTACATACGCGCAACACATCGCAGCTGTCCTGTACCCCTCAGGACTAGGTACTCAGAATCACTGGCTTGACCAACTCCATCTCATCAGTACTGTCTTTTCTGGCAAACTGGCTCTAGCTAAAGCTTCAAGGGCCATTTCTGTGTCACTGACTCTAATGGAGCTACATGGGGCAAGTGTCTCAGGTCAGCTGTTCCAGGGTCTTCTGGAGGCTGGCTGTACTGGGTCCATCTGAGAGGAAAGCAGCTTTCATTTTCACAACGTGAAAAGAGAAGCGAGATAATGTTTTCTGAAATGGCTGGGATAGACTTTGCCTCCTGTTGTGAACTGATGTGGGTCCTGCATTTATCAGTTTGAAAACAGCAGTCAGAAACTAAAAGTAAATGCTAGAGACTAATTTTTAGAGGAAACAATCAAAAATAATTAAACCTTCATCCCAGACTGATTATTGGTCTATGGTAAATATAAAACTTTGCTATTGTATTGCTGCCTGGTGAAACTATGTAATCTTACCGTATTATGTATTTATCTATATCAAACTATTTTTTAAACTAGCAAATGTGATATCTGTGAGCAGATGGCCATTACACCAAAACACATTTACTCCAAGGGCCTAATTCACAGAAGTGGCTTACATGTACCTAAATGATAAATGTACACTTCCATCACAAAGCAAAAAACATACTTGTACACATTTCCCTTCCGTTCTGTGAAAGAAGCTTAAAAAAAAAAATTACAATGATAATGGAACATGGATCGTTTATAAGCAAGTCAAGGTAGAAAACATGGACTGTGAGTAATTTTCAGTAATCAAATAAAAAAATGTCTCTTTGTCAGGTGAACTGTGCAGTAAGTGATGCCGAAATGTGGCCCATGTCCTTCCATGGTACAATACTGAAAGAAAGCCAGAAAAAGAGGCGCTTCTGCTCCTATGTGATATGAAGAAAATACATATTATCATGTTAACAAAGCTGAGGACCTCTTCAACTGGGGGGAGCATAACTACACATTGAGCTCCTTTTTGCGCACAGTTGCTAATATATTCTGAAACTTCTTTTCTGAAAAATAAAAAGAATCTTCCTTCATTGTGCTATGAAAATTCTTGGAGACACTTTGTTTTTTAAGGAACAGTATTACGGCCGTTACCACACTCTGTATTTACATTTGCAATTCATTCTCAATGCAGCCCCTAATTACTCTAGTGTGATCTTTTAAGATAAAGCAGGAAAGTAGCCCACCTAATACTGGGGTAGTGGTGAACCTTAAGACGCCCGCTGCATCTTTCATCTGCCCTCTACGTGTCCAGCCTTTTCAGAAGATAATTTGATCTTTTTGGTTTTAAAGAAAAGTATTAAGTAGGGCCCAGTTCCTTACAGATGCATCCGACTCAGGTGTTTGCTAAGGTATTTAAAAGCACTGGTGAGTACCAGGCACAATAGAAGTCACTACAAAAATCATCCTGGAGCCAAAGGCCAGGAAGATGCCAGAAAAGCCTTGTAAAAGCAGAAAAAAAAAAAATGTTCTTAAAAATGCATTTAGTCCATAAAATGAAGACTAAAATACAGGAACACCAAAAGAACTAAGAAGCCAGTCAGCTTCTCAGTCTTGCAGTAATGCTGTTGTTGAAATACTCTGCTAGTATATGAGCATGGTACTACCACTGCAGTTCTGAACCCCAGGTATACCAATAGAATTCACTCCCACAGCTAGTATCTTAGCTGCCCCCTTAAAGACACCTGTTTCCAGTCATTTCTAATGGAAAAAGACAATAGATTTTTGAGTTTCAGAAAAGTAAAGAACAGTTACAGAAGAATATGGTTTCTGATTCTGAAATTACTTTTAAATAAAAAAGATTAAAAAGAAGAAAAAATAACTCAGAGGCCTGAAGTGCATAAAAATGCACAGTTGCCATCTGGCATTTCCCTTTTAAAAAAAAGAAAACTTAGTAATGATGAGCAGACAGTCACCAAGTAGGAGCTGGAAACCGAGGAGGCCTGCATTCTGAGCTTTTATGAACTGCTGCCTTCTTACTAAGCCCAGTGGAGCTATGCCAATTTTCTCTAATTTTCACATCCCAATATTTTTAATAAATAGATGTAAGAAACTGTTGCAAGATGATGAATGTTGCTATAGTCGATACAGCATTTTGTAAAAATCCATGTGAACTATCTGCTCACATCTCTTCACTTGATTCTAAATTGCATAAATATGCATTTTTATAATTGCTATATATAACCATCTAAATATCTGATTAAGAAGAAACTCTAGTTGAGCCTCTGCCCCAGCTTTTATTTTCCTTTACTTATTTATGATGGTGTGTTTTTCTCTACCCTTCTATTTTTGCACTTTACCACAAAAATAAAAGGAGCTAAACCACACAAGAAACGTTAAAACTACATGAAAGGCCAGTGTTAAAGTGTCAAAGCAAAGAAACTGAGTGTTAGGCTGAAATATCCATCTTTCACTCCTTTCCTAGTCTTAGGTTCTGCTGAGACTACTACATGATTTAATTCACTCCCTTACCGATATATACTGCAATGTAAGAGTTAAGAATGTACAACTGGCCCAGACTCTGATTTTCTATGATTTCAGAACTGAAGCCAGATTCTAGGGAAAAAAAATAAAATAATTTACATGATGTGCACACCCACGTCTGTGCAGTTGTTATCTGAAATAACACAAAGAAACAATTCTTCTTAACCAAAAAGAGTAATTTATCTGAAATATTTAATTTCTATCACTGCAATCATCAAGATTTTATTTAAGTCCTTTAGTTACCACAGGATACATACAATACCTTTTCATTCAAGACTACTAATGTTTGTAAGACGAATAGCAGCTCACTGAACATATGGTATTTTGCAAGGTCAGTGCAATTCTCTAACTGAAAATGTTTCTGGTAATGCTAGTTCAGAAGCATACAAAATGAAGAATGTTGATTTCTACAAACATGTACCTTTTACTAAAATTCCCACAGAAATCTGACAAGTTTCAGATTTTTAAACATAGCAAAAATATTTGTATTGTAATTAATTGCAGGGACAAGTATATTACTGTAAGTCAAATAAAAGTGTGAGATGTTCAGATTTTCCCCCTAAATTATAATAGGTAGATCAACAGACAGGTTTCAGACAGCATATCTTTCTGTGACTGAGAAACTCTCAGCAATCTTCTTCATATATTCCTGCATTTGCAAAAACACTGATGGTTTACACGAGTCCTGAAACCACACAAAAATACCAGAAGCAGATACAAGCAGTGATCCTCCTCACCAAAAGCTATATCCAAAGACGAAGAAATTACAGAACATAATGTCAGCTTTTCTTTTCCTTCTCATTTATGCATGCACAGACTCGGGCAAAAGCACAGTGGAAAAAGGGGAAAAAGCTTCAAATTCAAGACAACTAAAAATTAGGAGGAGCAGTTTGTATTTCTTAAGTCTTGGGGAACAGTTTGTATTTCTTAAGTCTTGCTATTATTTTTTTGCCTATAAAATGTGCCTTCTGGATGCCAATGCTTCCCCCATAGACACACTGTCATCTCTGAGCAGTATTAAAAGCTGAGCATTCTAATCTAAGCGGACATGAGAAGCTATATATTGTACATGTGAGTAGCACAGCACATTGTGTTTGCTTCAGTGAGAATATTTACACTATAAAATACACATCCATTGTTTGAAAAAGCAGACAGAGATCTGAAATGTAAGGATGTAGTTAACAATATAAATATTCTCACATAAACCCTTTTGTAACCTCGGACCGGTGCTTTTGAAGGAATCTATCTCTGCGGAGGTATTCTTTTCCACTTACAAAAAGAGATTCAGCACTGAATACATTATTTTGAGAAGGACAAAAAGTAACGATTGTATTTGTAACAGTCTACAAAATTAAATGTAGCAAACTCTTCAAGACCTGATTTTAAATCCTCCAAATAAATAAATAAATTCAGAAGAAACACCTCAATATTGAAGGCCACAAGTCAGTAAAGCAATTGAATACTAAAATAATTTTCACTGAAATATGTATTTCATAGTTTCAACAAATAGGGATGGGTTTAAGTTTGAAATTCTTCACTAAATCAGGGCCTACTCTGGGACTAAACAATAGTGGCACAATGTGAATGGTCACCATTCCTCAATAGATGTATTTCCACAGCTTCTAATATTTACCCAGCCAACAGGAGACAGCAGCTGCAGAAGTTTTCACAGCCCACACTGTCACCTTGCACAAACTGCACTCTACGCTGGGGATGACTTCCACTGCACACATGAACACATTTCAATCTTGGGCAAAAAAAGGATGGATAGAGACTACAACCTATAGCCACACACCTCTCTCATTACAGAAAAACGAGAGGGAGAGGGAAAAAAAAACATTTACAGATAGGTTTCCAGAATACAGAGTCATGAGTTACAAAAGAATCAAAAATCTCATATAGTGAGAGGTTAAAATGCCCGCTGGAAGATTTGTGAATTTTCTATATTAGTATATACAAATGTTCATACGAAATTTTGGCACAGATGCTACAAATCTGTGTGTGTGTCTGTATTACGATGTCACTACAGTGGAAAAATATGGCTTAGTTACGATAATGGCTAAGAAACAGCACAGAGTATCAGACAACCAAATAACCTTACTAGAGTGGCTTGAGTCTTTCATTTCTAATTGCAGCAAAATGAGGGGCAAAATACTAGAAACTGCCTACCCTCTAATTCTAATGCAATGGGTTTGAAA
>WYDI02033382.1:0-27500 GCA_009867235.2 Psittacus erithacus | reverse complement strand
CTTTAGAAGGAAGAACAAGCAATGCATGGAAATGGAAAGCAGCACAAGTGAGCCCAGCCAACTGCTGGAAGAAGCACAGTCCAGCAGGGACAGGGCACTTGGAGGCAGGAGGCCCCACCACACTCAGGTCAAGTACACCCATCACATAGCTCATGTCTTTTAAGTTTGTGAAAATACTCCTCACTGTGCATGTGTCCTGCTTCAAAGTGCATAGGCACAGTGATGTTAATGAAATTTAAGCATATGCCTAAGTGCCTTGCAAAACATACGCATGAGCAGAGGAATCTTATTTAAGGTTAAAAGCATGGCTAAGTTATTTAATGAACAGCTGCGCTTAGGGGTTTCCTGCAGGATTGAGACCTTAAAGTTAAATTCTGCCATCATTTACACCCAGCAATGAAAGTCAAATTCTGCCCTCTATTATAAGCAGACAACCCCTTTAGATTGTATTTGAAATCAATGGGATTGCCTGGGTGTAAAATGAGAGCAGTCCCTAAGTGCCAGAGAAAACCAAGCAACAAAGCAATTTTACAATGTTAAGTTCAGCAAATAAATTCTAGTATTATTGGTTTTGCTATTGTTACATTATTATTTAGCTTTACTATGAAATTATATAGATAAAAAAACCCAGAAAATAATATTTTAAAGACAACTGTCTTGAGATCCAAAATTTATTTAAGGCAGCAATTTCTAGACACACGTGGCAATCACATTTTACCTTCAAATTAATTCAAGGTGCATTAGCCTGTTAAGATAATATTCTGGAGCTTTCTCAAAAATTAGTAATTTCACATAAAACTGTTTGTGTCAGTAGGGTCAGAGGCTGGAGGGTTTCTAACGCAGCTGAGCAAAGAATATTGATTCATCCTCCAGTCCTTATTAAGCCAAAATTTCCACTAATTTTGGAAAGGTGGTTTCTGCCTGGAAAAGGTTGCCAAGTCAAAATAATACTCACACAACTCCACTGCAACCTAACACAAGTTACCTATGCAAGCCCACATGAGCAAAGCTGTCTCAAGAGACACAAATCACTTGGCCTGTGGGTGTGAAGGAGATGGAGCTTAGGTAGATCCTATTCCCACTTAACATTTCTAGCATTGCCAAGTAAGTCCCTAAATAAAATAGAATCACAGAATCATAGAATGATTTGGGTTGGAAAGGACTTTTTGATTCCTTCTGCTTGTCACATAGTTTTGCATTCAGAGAACGTACTAATCACAACAAAGGATGGGATTTTTGTTTGTGCCCTATGTTCAGCTGAAATGGTTACGGGCTTATTCGGTTGGTTGGTTGTTGTTTTCTTTTACAGTAAGCCAGACTTCAGTCTATTTCTATGGAAGAATTAAAAATACTTGTTTGTACAAACTCTAGTTCAAGCAGGAGAACCATGGAGAGGACTTTCAAGCAGAGCGCTGCCTACAGGATTTCCAGCTTCACAAGGGTAGGGGACAGATAAGGCAGCTAGTTTCAATACTTAACTTTATGAGGAAAAGGTGAGGATATGCCACTTGGACTACATGTTTGTGGTTTCTCCTGCCTTTTCCTCATTTACTGGATATATATCATAGCCACTGTGGTTTACCCTCAATGTAACCCCTTCTGTGATGAAAGAAACATCAATCACTCACTATGGTGGGTTTCAGCAACGTAAGTTCATGACACCATAAAATTTGGGAAGTATGGGGACACTGTGCACTGATAAAATGCCAATGTCACTTAAATTAAGAAACACATTCAGATCTGGTTTAAACTCAAATTAAGGAAGCCATTTTTTAAAAAGATTATTTTTCAAACCAAAATTATTCCCAGCACTATCACATCACATGATCAACCAGAAGACTGCCTCATTGTAGCAAATCCAGGAAATATACTCGCTTTGCTGCTTGCATTCAAAATATTTGCTTTAAAAAACACCAAAACACACTAAAACCAAACAAAAATCCATACCCAATAAAGTAAATAAATACAAAAGACAATGTAACTTAATTATACCAGGAACAGGGATGAATGACAGTGAAAGAAAGAATTAAAGTAGACTGCATTCAACAGACTTTCACATTACTCAAAATTATTAAGTTAATGGCTAAAATCCAGAGCTTTAAAAACCTTAAACTTTCAGTATTCCTGTCCATCAAGGAATAAAGATACCTTCGTGCTGTTACAAGCTATGACACTGTAAGTGAGGGGAAAAAAAAAGCCAAAAGGCATCCCCCCAAAACCCTACTCCTCAACAATTCTTTGAAATACAACCTCCTACGTCATTTAATTTTTGAAAACCCTAAGGTCATGTAACACACTTTCTCTGTCATTTGTAAGTACATTAACTCAGTGGCCATACGACAGTGAAATTATGATAATGGGCTGCTAAAATGGGTCATGCAGACACTGCATTTCATGTTAGCTTCAAACAACAGTGAGAATATAGTCCAAATCAAATATGACAGTACAAAAGCACATGGTTTACTTTTCTCAAGGCTTTGCCAGTAACTGGGAAGGAGGCTGCCACCACTAAACATAAATGCATTACTGGAGTTTCCCACTTATGAGTTGTCCTTCTCTCCCCACCCATGATGCTCTAAAAGAAAACTGCCATGACAAAGCAGCAAACTTTGAAATAAAAAACTGTGTTATTCCTTGCAAGGTTTTTCTTTGCATAATACCAAGGTTATCACTAGACAAAGACCACATCCTTAAAATGAAAACAGTTTTGTATAACAAGATGGCGAACAACACAAAGCCTCACACAAAGTAAAGTGGGTTTTGTTTTTTTTAAAATATAATCATCAGCATGCACTCTTCTGTCTGTACACAAAATTCAATGGATACTATTGCCTGAAGCCTAGCCAATTCATTGGCATACGTAAGTATCCTTTGAAGAGCCAAGAATTAAAACATATCTAATGTGATATACATGCAGAAGCCAGCAAACCACAACATTAAAAATTATTATTACTGTAGAGTTGAATGACAAAATGATCCTGAAGTGCAGCTTCAGGGACAGTTTGTTTATGTTCCTGCTTGTATCAATCTACAGGATCAGGAATACTGTTTGCGAAACACATATGCATGGCACACCAGTGTTTGCTTGTCCTTTCTTTTTTAATACATAGTGTTGCAGTTGGGAGGAAAAGAACTGCAGTGTTGAGACTCTTAAAGACGACCTCCTGAAAATGCAGGTAATCCGCACAGGATCGAAATCTGTGCACCAGTTAAAATCATACAACTGCATCTAACCCATTGATTTTTTTACGATATTAATACTTATTAACTACCTGTAATAAAGGCACAATTTTCTATAAAAAGCCCTTTTCTCTTTCTTTGTCTTTTCTGCACAATTTGAAAACTGTCAGTCTAATAGTTCCTAAGAGAACTCAAAGCAGTAAGGTTGACGAACACAAAAGCACAGAAACACCATCGCATGCAAAAGTTAGCTGAATAGCACAGATAATTGCTTAGATAATTATTTTGATAGAAGCCCTGCTGAAAGCTCCTATATTTTATCATACATGTTAAGTGTACATGACCTATCTTCTACATGTGCGCTTATGTTGTTTGATAACTGAAATTAGTGACTTTTTGCTTTTTCTTTATGTCCAACATGATAAATAGCATGTGCAGTTTGCTAAAAGAAGAATGGGCAACCTAGATTACCAGGCTCATATTTATTTTTAAGCAAGTCATGTCTGTCAGACAAGGGGAGAAATCAAGTTACATAATTTATGTAAGGGGTGTCCATTATGTACACAGTAATGCAGCAATCTGTGAGAAGACAAGCAAGTAGCAGTGAGAGAAGTTGCTCTTGAGGAAGAGCACACTGCCCATCTCCAGCCCATGAGCTTCCTGAGCCTTATGCAGCCTGACTGACAATGAGATTTAATGTAGCCTAACTACAGTAGCCTTGAGCAGAGACGCAATTATAACAGGAAGGCATAGAGAGTTTTAGTGTATCAGATGGTATCAGACTTGTGAGCATCAGCAGCGTAATCAGCAAACGCTCGCTCTTCCAGGCTCTTCTCCTCCACCACCTGAAAATTCAGAACATAAGAACCTTCCACTATTAAGAATTTGAGTAAAGGTCATTTTGTTTTCCTCAATACCACAAAAATGGCATAGCTAGATTTGACATGCATATGCAAATCAGCATAGACGAAAAAACCCGATTCTCCTTCACACTAGATTACTGTATCTGTATGAAATGTTGATATAAACACCTTGACTACAAAAAAAACCCCACAGCAGCGCTGTGGTTTAATTGGCAGGATAGACTTAACAGATGTAGCAGTGCTGGACAAGGTTATTGTCTCATGGCAGATGATAACAAAAATGTACACTGCTATACTGGTCAGAAAAGTATAAATTCAACTTAAGTTGCATTTTAACGTACTTCAGTCATTTCCATCAACAAGATGGGAAGGTACTTTACAATAACTTAGAATAATATACCAATTACAGAGAACTGGTTAAAAATATCAGTATATAGAATACAAAGCAAATGGAAATATTTATATGGGGGAGAAAAAGATCACCATGGCTGTTGAACTTGTAGACATCTGAGATGTCTTAATATGCAACCTGTCACTTAGTGCTTCAACATGCAATCTTTCTTGGCCTTAATTAACACTTTCATTTCACAGAGTTTTGAGTATATTAATCTACTGACTGAATAACTGCACCCTAGACACCCCCCCAAAAAAAATTCAAACCATTTTATTTCACTAAGAAAATAACCAACCCAAATGTTAACTGTGTGTTTATATGAAGTATAGAAGGAGAACTACTGGCAAGAGTAATGGAGACTGTTATTTTGACCATACTTTTCATAAAACACATGTTCACGCAGAGCCACAAAAAGCATACATACAGACTAAATACATGCAAAAAAAAAAAAAAAATAATCCCAATCACACCTATTTATCACAAAAGGAGTCACCAAATCACATATATTAACTTCTACAACCCATTCTAAACTTCTTTTTTAAGCCTTGTGATGGGTCTAGATAGATATGTGCACTAAAGTAACACAGAAATACACCCTTATCTAGTACTAACATCCTTAATTTGTCACTTTCATGGCAGACATTTCCAGATAGTCTAGAGGCCCAGAAATTTTATGTTGCCAGCACAAAAGCAAGTGAAGTACTTGACCACTTAAGCCCTCATATTTTAAAATTCATGACAGAAGCAAAGTAAATTTTACTAAAAACTATTATATAATCAATAATTTGTTCAAAACATTTTTCTCATGGAAAGTTATGATGTTATTTCAAGCAACTGCTTATTCCTATGTTATAAAGCATATTCCTCTGCAGTATTCTGTTCAGGATCATGAAGCCCTGGCAGCATTATACATTTCCTCTTGATATACAGCAAGAAGTAACAGAGTTTGGGACAGTAATAAATAGGATTCATCACTTTAAAACACTTTAACATCCATTGTGTGCATTAAATGTTGGGGAAATGTTTGCAGGAACTACTGCAGAAGAGCTGCAAATCTAATTCTTTCCCCTGTCTGATTGATACAATCAGGAATTCATTTAAATGGTCCTTTAGTGAGCTGTCATCAAACTGCAGCCCATTTACAGAAGGTTAGCTAATTAATGAACTCTTGATTGAAGATTAATTTGGCAACGCTTTTTAATTTTCGCCTTAAAACCATGACAAACAATGACATATTTTAATTAGAGCTTCAGCTATAGCTAAGTGCTTTATATACATCTTTGATATTGTAAACAGATCACATGTATTCATTGGTAAATAGATAATAATGTTTAATTATCTGGAAATTAACAAAAGACTAACAAAGTATCCTTATTTTACACATGCAGAAATAACGAATGTCCATAAAATGAAATGTCTTATTGAAGAATGTAGATTCCACCACCGTACTTCCAAAATCCCTCTGTAACACATTGCTTTAATAAAAACTACTAAGTGCTAATTAAAAAGAAAGATATGAGCGGGTGTATTCGGTACGCATACCTACAGACGTAGCAATCCAACTATCCAGTATAAACCTGCTTCTTGTACCATAAAAATAATGCTGTCTTCATGTAAACTGTGATATTTCTGCACAATGATCGGTGATTTATTTGTGAAATTGCTACAATGGTGAAGCCAAACAGAGGTCTCAAAGCTCTCGACCAAGGTAAATAAAATGTCATAATATATTTAGCAAATAATAATGGAAAAAATAGAGAAAAACATCAACAGAAGATGCCAGGAAACAAATGAGAAAGGGAAAGAATAAAATTCCTAGCATTTCTTTGCCCAAATAAAGTCACTGTTCACAGTGCTGCAGCCTAAATAATGGCAGCAAATTTAACTCCATTTTCAGAAGAAGCTCAATCACACTGTTTTCCAATTCATCATTTTAATTTTCACTATTTTCACTGTCTTCTGTCTATAACTTGTTCTTTTTCAAAAGACATGCCCTTTCATATTTTTAATTTTATTTGTCATGACCCTGAACTTAGTTCTTCTAACCACAAAAAGGCTGCAATGAAACACCATCGTTAAGTGAAAGCAGCAGTAAGCTACTGCATATTGTCTGTGTTTTTGTTTGTGTATTTGCTTTAAGGACAGGAAAATGGAACAGCATTTAAGATTCTCATAAAAACCATGCTCACAAATAACACAATCAATAGCTTGTGGTTTTTTCAGAAATCACTTTCAACTAACTTGTCTCCTAACAGTGTAGACGTAGAGTGCTTTCATCTGCTTTGAAATCTGGCCTTTAATTGCTTCAGATTAACATTAAAATGCTATAATGCTTACCAAAAAATGTCTTGGCTAGAATTTCATGCATTTTATTTCATTTTAAACACTGTTATATATCAATGACAAAATATTCATCAATAACAGCAAAGATAAACCTGGAAATTAATTCAGTCTAAGAAGGTCTCACTTCCCCATTGATTATGTAGTCAGAGCTCAGCTAGGCAGGTGAAAGGTTTTGAATCAAACCAGAGTCATCTTTGCCTGAACATAAGAAAGTCAGCACATGCATGCACTTATCCAGGGAAGTATCTTTTCTTGGTTAGATGAATATGTGAGCCTGTCTGTAGAGAAGTAACTTGCAGACTGTTGGAGCCAGACAACTGCTCAAAGACCTCTGGGTGTTTTTTAATTCCAATTTTGTTTTTCACTGACTTTACAGCAGGTGATGTTTCTCAGTGGTTTATGGACAGTATAATCAAATACCAGGGAGAACATGAATTCTTTAACATTTTTATAGTGCAGCCATGTCTTAATAAGGAGACAAATCCCAATCCTGAACAGACATCTACACAGAGTACTCCTAACTGCCATGCTTATTTACTGTGTCCCAGCTAAGTATTACTACATTTGGCATTATTGCCAGAAATCATTACCCCTGTGGATGTGTGACCTCTCATATTTCACTTTAGTCACATTTCTGATCATTTAGAACACCTGTGGAAAATACATCAATAGCTAACCAAAAAGCAGTACCACAAAAGTATGGTATGTTTTGTTTTCTCATGTGACTCAGTATCTGGAAAGGAGCAGAAGAAGCAGCAGGAGCAAGCTGTCCGTGTACAGGCAAATGCTCCTAGAGCTACCAAAACCAATGAAGAAGAAAAATTACTGTTACAATAACTAATACCTGTGAGTAAACACAATACGCTCTGGCAAAAATGAATGCATAAAGTAAAACAGAAAAAGGCAAAATCCAATTCTACATTCACAAACACAGGTACAAACTCATGGACTCTCCTGATGTAGCAGGGGTATTAGGGAGGAAAGAACTGGGCCCACTAAATGCATCTTTTTAATCCAGAAACTGTCTCCTTAACCAGGCTGAAAAAAAGCTATGAGATTAATTAGAGGATACAATAAGGATTTTGTCACACAAACATTTGAGAAACAGCTTTCATTAGAGCAGTCTAGTCCTAGATGTTTAAAATCGTCCGTGTGAAACGAGAGAGGGAGAAAGAGGAAAATCACCTCCTTGTTCCAAAGGAAGTGTTAGATTTTTGTACAATTATTTCAGTTTGAGTGGGACGTGGAGAGCATTAAAGGAAATGAACAGATAAAAGTGTTTTCATCAGTTGTTAGTTCGCGCTTGAAAAGCTCAAATACTGTTTCATTTTAATAGTTCAGTCTTGGCATCTAGATACTCCTCAGAGCACAATACAGACAGCACTGATGAAGTAAGGAAAAGAGCCTGTGAGGCTACAGATAAAGGAGAGGAGCACGACAGGCATCATCGGACAGTGTTTCCCCTCCCACTGCAGGGGCACAGAAAGTTCTTGTCCAGCGGCTGCAGTGGAACATTTTTCACTACCAGGAGTGTGCTATGGAGTACATGCATCATAGCCCTGGCCAGGAACTGGCTCTTCGGCGATGGCTGGGTGACTTCCTGGGTGCTGTTCAAAATTATTAAGAAGCACATACATCGGCTATCATAACTAAAAAAAAAATAATAAATCCCCAAAAGCCAAAATATAAAACTTATTTGTTCCTTTTATTTTGAAAAGTGTGACTTTCTTTAGATTACAACTTCTGTTGCTGCTTCACAGTGTGTTTTGTAAAACTCTCAGGACCTGCTCCTACCACAGGACGCATATCCTCTGCAAAATACTGCCTGCCCTTATTGGCACCAACAGTAAATCATAGGAGGTACTGAGCAAATCACAGAAGCAGGCCCTTATTCACTATGTCATCCTGCTGTTAAATCTTCACTAAAATGTGAGGGGAGACCCTGAGGCTTTGACTTTTTCTGTTTTCGTAAAAATTATCAAGTGTGTGGATGGCAAAATGCAAATCCATGAGGGTTTGTGTTTTCTGATCTAAACATGAATTTATTTAAGCAGGGAACCCCGTAAGTATGTTGGAATGCTAAAATACAAGAGGTCATGAAACTACAGAGGATACTAATTTTCCGCAATAATGATAAGAATATTAGTACTTAGCTGGGAAATGGTAAACAAGCAAGTTATCTAAAAAAACTATTTTAATTCCACACCTGCTTGCAGAAAATACTATACATATATATGGCACTAATTTGCAGCTGTAATGGAAAATTAAATTTTATGACTTGGTTCTAGCTGAAGAAAAATACAACACTGCATTAGTGGATAGTCTACGACTTAAGGAATAACAAACCATACCATACATATTATGAAATATTCATGGCACACATTCAGCTACCTTCAACGAAGAAAACCTTGGATACCTAATCAAATGCACTTCTTGACTCTTTGGTTGGGACTACACTTACGCCCAGCAGCCCTCAGGGTTTTCCATTCAGCCTTAAAACAAACACCAGTATCTGGTTGGATTAACGTTTCTTGTCCAAGCTCCTTACACCATTATGCCCATTTTATTCACACAAAAACACCGCTGAGTTCTAGAGTAATCTCCTCTGTGTATCAGAAACCTGATTGCCACTCATGGTCAGGATCTTCCTTTCCTGCAATTAATCTAAAAATACAAATCTAAGATTTAAGGTATAGATCTCAAGCCGATGAATTACTTAAAATGTCGGCACAATTTTAAACTGCCCTGGGAATACTCACATATTTAAAGAAAGGTGTATGCTTAACCTTTGAGAAATGAAGTTACTGCCTTTCTAAGTCAACAGGACTCAAACACATCAGAGGAACAAACACAGATGAGTTTGCAGTTACAAAAAGAGGACCTGAGTCTTGCTAACTACATTACAAGCCACATAAAAATGCACACTCAAAGCAAGCAGAGACCATCACAAAAAGCTAGAAATTCCTAAACTGGTTTAAACATAATATACAATAAACCAACTTTCTGGTTCCAATGATGCTCCTGAAGACTAAGCTTGCTTTTGTGAGAATTTCAGTACTGGAACTCAGTAAAAATAATATATCATGCATACAATATTTGTGTTAGACTTTTCTTGCCTGTAGGAGAATACAGTCACCTAGTCTCAAGCTGCTTTTATTCTGCCTTAAAGGAGTTATGGAAAAGAAAGATCAGTTTCTAAAGGTATTATATGAATATAAAAATGTATTATATTAAATTCTATAATTCTATATTATATACATTATTGCTATTTTCTTAATTTAGAATATATCATCTGCTGATATTTCTTTCCTGATTATTGAAAAAACTTAAAACTAACAGGGGCCCTTTTTGTTTACTTCTGTATTCATCCGCTGGAATCAAAGACATTGCTAAAGGCTAAGGGTGTTAGAGCTTAGTTTACTGCCAGAGCTTGGATCAATACAGGAGAGCTCTTCCTGTGTGTCTTACCAACCTGAGGTCTTCTTGCACCTGCAGAGTGCAAAAAATCCCACCAGTGCCCACAAAAGGGGGAACTGAGATCCAGGCACCTAATTTTATTTTTTTTCTCAAAAAAATAATTGTCTCATATTGCTCATCTTTATTTTCATAGACGTAAAGAGGAAGAGGCAGTGTTTGGCACAGCATTAACCAGGGGAAAGTGAACCTTGAGGCTGGCACTCTCTGGAGCTGCAAGTTCCCTCCCTCTTGCCTGCTTCTGCCCATTGCATCTAAGAGCTACACCTTTCATTGTTTACCTGCTTACAAACAACAAGCATTTGTCAGTATTCCTGGGCTTAATAACTGTAATTGTAAATCAATGTGCATTAATAAAATAAGTTTATAAGAGCTTAGTTGGCTTGCTATTTATGGCATTATAAAATACTCACATGTTATATGAACAGTCCCAAGAGACTTCTGTTATCTATTCTCTTAATCATTTTATGGTTACAATCGCATAGTCATTTCAGAAAGAAACAGGCAAAGTAGCTTTGTAAACACCTATTTAATTCCTCAATGCTGTGATTTGGAATTTTCTTTCCCCTATCCCAGTATGGTTTTTTTAAAATAATTAAAAACCCTCTACCCAGGTTACAGGGCACAGGAAGAGAAATTTTGGCTCAAGCATACATGGTAACATAATATTAAGGACAGTAATATGTAGCCAGCCTTGCATGACCTCAAGCACAAGGGAAACTCTTACTGAACAAGAAGCATGCCTTTAGGTGTCCCCCAAATGTCTTGATGGTTGATGCTTCAACATAAGGATGATTAAGAAACCACACATCCTACCAAAATAGTGCACTCTAAAACTTGGAATGAATTCCCTTTCCCTAGCTGCAACATTTCTGAGCAGGGCTTTAGCACTCCATTATTGTGAATGTTTTTTGGCCCAAGGCAAAAAATATTGACAAAGTTCCACCTCCAAGACAGTTATTGTCTCTGTATACTTGATAGCAGCCTTCAGAAGTTCACCTGCCAGTATTAAATCCTTGGTTTGGGTGAGAGAAGTAAAAATTTGCTAGCATTCCAAGCCATTTTACTGTAGCAGCAGCTACAGCAGCAAATCAAATTGTTCTTTCAATTAAACCAGTTCAGAGCCTTAGAGAAGAAAGACCTAGCTTTGCCTTTCTCCAAAAAACCTGCAGTTTATGCCAAGTCTGAAGTTTTACTGCAACTGAAAGGAAAAGGCTCAGATGTTCTTATTCTAGCGGTCAATAACCCATACCACAAACTAAAAAGTGCTTCAAGCTATTTGCATGTATTGGACAGTCTCCACTAGAAACCTGTGACATTCAAGTAGGCCAGATGCCAAGGTCCTCAAGGGAGGCATCCCCATGTTTGAACCTTCCTTTTGTCCACAGATTTGCTAGAAACTGGCAATACACTGGAACATACCTGAAAGCACAATCAAACAATGTGTCATGATAATGTCTCATATTTAAGCAGACCAGAAAGAGCACTTTGAGATGTGCTGAAGCACCTCAATAGGAAGTACTCAGGCAAGTAAAACAGGAGCCTTAAAACCCAGGGCCTTGTAACACTGAGAAAAGGAAATTTCAATCATAGAAAACAAGTATCACCATGACTGCTCTGAAGCAAAACACTGCAGAGCAAATTTAGCTGGTTTTGGCTGAACAGCAAAATACTTTACTTTTCTACATCCCTCACATCAAGACATCTATCTAAAAGCACAGCAACTGCACCACATACACACAGTTTGTTTGCATGTGGGGCACAAAGTGACAGCAATTATTTACCTTGCTCTGTTTACCTTTTGGGTTGTTTTGAGGGTTTTGAACACCATTTCACTTATTGGAAGGACCGGGGAAATAAATAAGATAACATCTGCTAACAGAATATATACCTGTTGCTGTACCACAGAGGGAACTTGAAGAACTATGTGGCAGTGTCCCTCTAAATGAGATGTCCATGGCTACACAAGGATGGAAACCAAATGACCCCACATGGTAATCTATCCAGGTTAGAGAGGAGGTCATTGCAGGGGCACTACAGAAAGGCATGCACTCTGCATGGGAAAGCAAAAGAATGTCAGAAACCAGAATTTCACAGGCTTTAACTTCAGACACAGCAAGCTCTTTCCCTGATGCTTTTTAAAAGAAAACTTTAAAATATCGTGACACCAAGCCAAGAGCTTTGTTCCCAACAGAATGTCAAATCCTCTACTCTTCATGCAAACACTTCATACCGCCATCATAGCAGGAGACAGGAGACAGCTCCAAATCAAGTATCTTTTACACTGACTCTATCACAAAACACTTCTTTCTGCAGCTGTGCAAAAAATTGGCCTTATATTCAGAACAAACAGATACTACCACTTGCCCAGGATCAGAATAACACCAGATGACTTTATGATGTCTCTATAAGAAGCAACCTCATCACTCAACTCTCACTCAATTTAATGGAAGTTCAGAACACTCAGTATGTTTCAGGATCAGGCACTTATGCTGGCATAAAAATTTTATCAAAACTGGATCACTAAATGGAGAACTATCACAGCTCTTGAGAAAAGAATCTTCCCCTCTTCCTAACCCAAATTTGCTCAGTAGATAAAAAAACGAAGTGTATCTCACCTACTTTACCTAAACAGTATTTTCACGAGCCAACCTTAGCATACTTCTGAAAATAAGTGTTCCATTTCTCTTTTCTAATTATTATTTCTAACATCTTTCTCTCCATCACTGTTTTATCCCTTCCTTCGGTTGCACATACAAACACACACGGACTCCCCTATGCCAAAGGCAAAGGAGTAAATCCAGCTTCTCTTCACTGATTATGGGCCTGGTTTTAATTTGTGCAACAGTCCTTTTGATAACAATGCCTAGTTAAAACATCCATTAAAAGTCTGCATCAGTCATTTAATGGAGGAAGAATCTAATAGGGTTCCATTGTAACTCCTCCATTAACTTTTAACAGAATTCTTTCTTATAGTCAGCGTTGTAAAACGGGGATATTTTACAAATTTAAGACCAGCCTCATTCTCCATGGGGTAATAGTTAGGTCACCGCTTCCCAATCTTTTTTGGGTAAGTACATCAGTTCACCATTTCAGCTGCAACAATCAGCCTCTTCACATTTTATTAATGGCAGCGTGTACACGTTCACTCTCACTAAACTCCAAATTACAAAGTGCCCTGAAAATCCCAGTTGCATGGCTGGTCATAATACCTATAATAAAAAGCATGGCCACCAGTTCCAAAAAAAAAAATATATTACCAACCAGACATTAACAACAAAGGACCAGACCCACCACAGTAGTTACTGATCTGTCTAACTTTTATTCAGAAACCTAAGCCACAGTGATGAGCTTCTGTCTAAAGAGATCTTAGCAAATCTGACTAAAACCTACATGATATCTGTACTGGTATATATAGCAGCTGCTGGAAGAACTGCTGTACAGGCAATATTTCCTTCCACACTGAGATTTATTGAGAAAAAACAGCAAACAACAAAACTCAGACCATCTTCCTGTGCTCATCAGCCACTCTATGATGTTACAAGATTGTCATCTTGGCAATTATATTATACCCTTTTGTATGTAAATTTCAAAATCTTGAACACAGAAAGGCAACGCCTGCTAACTTCATTTTACAAGTGCAATAGCTCAGGCACAGGAATAGAGTCCAGGTCTTCTAATTCCCAGCCTTCAAGAGCAATGTTGAAGGCACTGGGAACTGACAGTGTTCCTTCCGAACTAGCTTAAAATAAGGGAATATTCTGGTTCTTGGCCAGACTCAGAATGGTGGAAGTACAGTTTATCTCTCTACCATGACGGATCTCTAGTTACAGAAGCATGAGGTACAGGTGCACGCAGGAAATGAGAAGAGATTTACTAGGGAGATTCCAGCCTGAGAAGTGAATTGCCGTAATGGAACAGGTCAGGACACCCGACTTCCACTGCCGGCTTCAAATTCCTCCACCTACAGAAAGCAGGGGTAAATATTGTCAAGATTATCCTCCTGTCATATTTTCAAAATTAAGAATTTCATTAATCACTGAGGAGTTCAAAGATCCTGTATATCTGATTCTGTTTGCGCTTCCACTGGTTTGACACTGATGCAGCTGTGAATCCGTTGGCTGCAAATGAGGCAGCTGAAATTGCATATGCATGATAAGAGGAATCAAATTCATAAACGTTACGATTTTCTTAGTCTCAACCAGCAAACTTGAACAGGAGCCCTGGAACTGACCTGGCCTGTGTAGCAAAGCCTCTTAAGAAGAAACTACAAATGAAGGCACTTTTTTCTGCCCCCCTTCTCATCCCCCATTACACTCTGCACAAGCTTAAAAAATAGAATTGCAACAAAATGTCCCTAAGGTACATGTGGTTGTATACACACCTTTCTCAAGGAGTAGGATCATTCAGCTTTTGGCCTTATGCTTCACGATACACTGAACTAAGCAGATGTTTTACTATCACCCTACACAGTTTTACTCACAAGTTTGTTTATACATAAAAAGACACACACATACACTCACAAGCTTTCTCAGGCTAGATAACATGTCCCAGAAGTGCAGACAAAAAAGGCAAAAACATGAAAGAACACCGCTGTCTTTACCACTTTTATTATCTGGGGGGGAGGAGGAAGACAACCTGGTGAGGTTCTGGGAGCAAAATTGTTTGTTTGTTTCATCCACTTGTTCATCATGGCAAACTAGTAATGAAGAAACTGAAATCACACCTAGTAGGAAAAGCCAATGAAAACAGGAAAATGGGAGACTGAGGTACAGACTTTTTAAAAAGGAAGAAAAAGGGTCTCACCAAAATACATTATTAAGAAAGAATCAATTTTTGTACACATGAAATCACGTAAGAGTCACCTAAGCCTTTGGAGAACTTTTTCAGCTTTCTCAAGAGAGCATAACCACTGGAAAATGCAACAGCTGTATCTGAATAGAGTAGTAGAGGTTGCTTTCTCACATAGGAAACTTGTGACAAGAATATATCACAAAAAAAAAAAATTAAATCTGAATTTAGCCATTCAGTCTTAGATTGTATCAGGATGACACTATATTCTCTCCAACACATTTTCCACCACACAGTTACACCTGTATCTGCCCTTCCCTCTGTAGCTTACCACCAATTACTGCATCCTTGAAATTGTACATCGTAACTGTACATCTTAGCATCTCACTGAAAAATTAACTAGCAGAAAAAGCAGCAAAGCAGCGGACACGGTGCTACCGTACCAGGACCCTAGAGAGAAAGGCTGGTTTAGAGAAAGTCCAAGTCATCTTGGTTTCAAAGGAAAAGAAAACCTTTGAGACAATTTTCTTTGGGAAGCAGGGAAACTTAGGAATAGATTTATCCTCAGTGGTTTAACATGCTAGGCGAAGATGAAGGCTGATAGGATGAACTGCTGGTGCAAGAGACATCTGAACTACTTCAATGCCAATATGCCAGGCAAAGACTACGTCTCTAACTAGAGAACAGCAAGTTTCTAAAGGAAACACATCACTTCAGAACATTTCACTGTACGCCTGTACAGCAGCCACACTGGTGCTCAGGCATAGAGCACTTCCAAGGAACTGCATTTAGTTTGCGAAAAAAGGGGTAGCTAAAACTCTGTTCATTTCTAAGAACAAGACTGGCTGCACCTGGTATAGACAGTCAGTGAAAGCAGATTTGGGCTACGAAGTCGCTACTGCACAGAAGCAGCTGAGGAATGGAGATGTGTCCTCTTTGATGATAGAAGAGGTAATCCACACTGCTGTGGGAGTGGCAACCTTCAGCAGCAGGGCAGCAGCAAAACAATGGTGGTAGCAACAAATTTCCATAGTTAGGTTTGCTACATCCTTGGTCTCAGCAAACAACAGTGACAGTGCCGTAAACTCAGAGGGCTTTGGCAAAATGCAAACATGCAACAATCGATCAAAGGCATAGGAAGATGGAAATGGGCAGGGCGGCACTGTGCTGAGGAAGAGGATTACAGAGACTATACATTCTGCTGAATTTTTCCACTGAAACTGCTACAAGTAGTATTCTCCAGTCTGGAAACACTCTCTAGGAGAAGTCAAAAGAAGAAATTAAGATTCTTTCAAGTGCAAAGCATTGCAGGGATGTTCCTGGTTCAGTCCAATTTCTTCATGCTAATATCTTATTTCTGTGTGCTCCTTCCAATACAACAAATAGAGTACAAAGGGACAAACCTTGAAAGATGCATCTGATCTAAGCAAAAGTTAAGCTGGAAGTACAGCACATGAAGAAGGGCTTTTATGTGTAAACAGAACAGTTAATGCGAAGAACTGGCTGCTCATCTGAGGAAGTGAACCATACTTCATGAGGGCTTCCTAGAAGTTGGGAACCTCCTAAAAGCAGATGCTGCTGATTACTTAGGGCAAAAGAATGAAAAAAGAATAAATGATAAAAATTTGCCTCTTTCCCAGACAGATAATGGAGTTGATGTTGTGTTTATTTGATTGTCCAACTAAGTTTTTATTCCATCTATCTGATCCCTAATGAGCAAATTTAAAGTTCAAATGAAGTACTCTAAGTACGACATCGCTTAGCAAAATACAATATAAATCATACGTAGCATACAGAATACACAGAGTGATAATCTTTACAAGAAAGAATGAGAAAAAAGCAGCTCATCATAAGGCTATCCATGGAAATACAAGTTAGGTAGAAGCTGCTTAGTCAGAGGGATAGGTGTGATTTAGTGAGGGGCAGAGAACTGAAGAAACCATCATGAGTTGCGGACTGTACTCCTAGCCCTGCAAAGTTTTCTATGAGACTTCACCTTTACAGCATCTCTCCTTACTTTTTGCTCCATGTTAGCCTTTTTCACCACGGCTATATACTTTGGGGGTAGCGTCTGTGCTCAGTGTTTCTAAACAGCATCCAACTGAACAGGCTCTGATCTTGACTCAGAGCCTTTAGACAACAAGATGCTTGCTTCTCAAATTAAAAATAACTAAAACAATTTTACTAATCTATAAATGTAACTTACACACAAAGCCAAAGACTATTTAGAAACCAGAAAATCCAGGATTTAGATGTTCATGTGATCTGCTACCTTTAATTCAAATAAACCAGTCAAAATCATCCAAGTGTATCTGATGCTTCATTTGTCTTGAATACAAAGCCATTCCCACTACATTACTCAAACACATTCTTATCACTTGAGCATTAACTTTATTCTCAGATTCCATTTCAATACAACTAACTGTAGCAGACACCAACAGGACTGCCAGAGATACATGAGCATACAGCTAATTTTAGAAATTTGCTTAATTTCTTTTTTTTTTTTTTCTTTCCTTTCTAGGAATGCATCAGTAAAAGACAGGCTCTGGAGAGCATCAAAATTTAGAAGAACAGAGGCATGTCTCTGCAAACTGATAAAAAATTCTTTATGTTACACAGAATACAATCAATCTGCAAATACAAAGGCCAAGGAGTCAAAAAAAGTATACAGTCTACTGAATATATCTCAAGTGCAGACACACCTGTACTAATTACATCACTGACTCAGGTTAAGTGCACAGTAATCAGACAACAAAGTGTTAACAGTCAGTGAGATGGCATGTCATTACTGTTGCATCCAATGGAGTTACCCAGTACTGTATGTACCCCATTGTTCTTGTTATTACGTGGTAACTATCAAATTACCATGTGTCATCACTGTAACATTAGGTTGATCCACTATGGAAATTCATTCTGTTCAACAACAGTCTAAATTCTCCATTTTGTCCCTCTGGTGATGTGGGCAGGTGGATTAAATATTGAACTATACTGAAGGTTAAAGGACTAGGTTAGGCACTTCATAGATTAAACCTGATCAAACAGCCTGATTCTGTCACCTTTTCCCACTATGAATTTCACTACTCGGCTGCAGATGGGATAATACTTGACATGGTACTACTATCTGTCCCAAAGTGATCAATTTCTCCTTAAATTTCTAATGTAAAACCTACATCAGCTTTCCCTCTCTGCAGCTATAGTAGTTACTATCTCAAAAAAAACCAACCAAACAAAAAAAAACCAACTAAACAGAGTGCAAAAGCAGGTTTTGCTTGCTGTACATGGAAGGAAGACAAAGATGTCAGGAGATCCATTTAGGACTTACATTGTTACTAGTCTATTTTACTGACATAGACATAGAGAAAATAATACAATGATGAGGGAAAAGAGCATTAGCGGGTTTTTTTTTGTTAAGAGACAAACAGAAATAGATATATCATGGCAAGCTTTGGTTCACACGTTTTCTGCATCTATATTTCTGTGGAGAACAAAATTAAGTGTTGAAGTGTTTTAAAATAACATTAAGAATGCACACATGAGTTCTGGAAACAGCCCAAGCAAGGGAGCAAAACTTCAAGTGTAGCTCTCAACCTGGGAACCTCCCACACTACAACAAACTCATTAGCAACTGCTAACAAGCCACCTGGTGTGAGCTACATGATGAGTGAAAATATGATAGTGGGGATGTTATGAAAATGGTTATCACCCATCAGTGCATTCACTACAAGCAGTATTTTGCACATATATTTTACATTAACACTTGGAAGGTGCTCAGATGTTATGTGAACAAAAGCCCACGCAAGAGCCCGCAAAGATGACACAGTGGTTTCAAGGGCACAGGATTGTTCACTATTAGCTTCAGTGGCATCTAAATAGGTGCACAACCAAATTTATACACCAATGAAAGTCAAAGACATTAAGGGGACAAAGACAATTGGGTAATTATGTAAATAAAACTTGAAATATTATAAAAGATCTATCAAAATGAGGAGAGAGACTTTTCTCACCATGATTAGTTAGCACATAACAGAATCCCTGAGAAGACAAGACAATTACAGTTTCACACAGGTTAGCAGAGTAAGATATACTGTCTGGGGGAAGTAAGATTTCTCGACAACTACCATGTGTCATCTTTACCAGCACCGGCCTCAGGTTTGCAAGTGTGTCGGCATTAACATAGAGGTAAAACACAGGGGCTTTTTTCCCCTCTGAAGAAAGGCCTGAGGTCTCAGAAAAAAATATGTGGCAACAAATATTTTCTCTGCAGAATACTTCCACCCCAACAGCTGCAGCTCATGCTTGAGCGCTTTGAAACAGTTCATCGATAGGTAAAGGTAGTCCTCTGGCTACATTTGGTAAAAATGGCTTGAAGGCAGCTTTTTCCCAAAAATGGCTCACTTCCCTTCCCCTCTGCAGTTTTGCACAGAGCATTTCTGACCACTTGCCACATCTCTGTCAGTCTGCCAGCAGCTCCACGGCTCAAGATTGCACCACTGGAGATGCATGCAATTTGCAAGTACTGGGAACTAACAAGTCGGGAAATGCATGTTTATGGACAAATGATGCACTGTTGTCTCTTCCAACAATTTACCTCCAGCCTTTCTCTGTATTTTCTACAATCCCTTGCAGAATCCAGCTCCTGTTATGTCTCAGGCATTTCTGACCGCCATTTCAGTCAGAAATGGTGGTCAGTGGAGGCAAATGACAACTGGAAGAATTCCTTGCAAGCAATTTCTAAAGAAGACCAGAAGCAAGGAATGGAAACAGATTCATGTCCTCATATTACATCTAGGTTGTTCTTACACTGTCAAATATAGTGCCTCCAAATCACAAGTGATGTTGCTCTGTTTATAGTAACAAACATGGTGGAACAGCATACACGTAATTCAGGAGGTTTCACCACTGCGTCCTCTAGCCCCACTCTAAGGGGACATAGTAAAGTAGTAACAGCATCCTAGCCTTGCTTACACTGCATCTTGCACCATTTACTACACCGACGGTAAGACATGCACCTAATCAACTGAACAGTAGCCTTGACTTTGCTGCTCAAGATCTACCCTTGACTCTAAACGTGCCAACAAGAATTGAGTTCAAAAAGATGTCTTACTTATCTTGTCATCACATCTGAGGAACTGCCCTGCTAAAAACTGTTTCTGTACAAAGAACTCTACATTAGCACATGTATATTTCTGTGATGCAATCACCAGTGTCTCCAGCAGTGGGATCTTCCCAAGTATTGCCTTAAAGTAAATAAAGCTTTCGGGCCAATGCTGTCTGTGTTGCTCATGGAAAGTAATGAACCAAGTTATGGGAGAGGGAGAACGAGGACTTTGTCTCTTTAATTTTGCATGCATGATAATGTTTTTAACCACTAAGGTCATACCTGCATGTGATGACTGACAACTTTTCAGCTTGATTCAAAGCAAACAGCTGCTGGTTTGATTGCTTAGCAACTAAAAGTTGATGGATGACCCTTAAGATGGATAACTACCATAAATCACCTCATTCAGACTCTCAGGGAAAAAAATTAAAAAACAATGGTTTTCATGACATTTGCTGCACTCCATAATATGCTATGATAAATTTGGCTGCCTTATGGATGCACAGTTGTGGCTGCTGAAATTAGACACTTTTGTTTTCTGCATTCTGCACTTCTTGTAGCTCCCTCTGTAAGGTGTGTTCATATTAATATACTCCACTGTCAGAAGAAAGCAGTATACCAGAAGCTACTGTCAGTCACCACAAGGCAGGGAGAATCTGTACTGAATCTCTGCATCACCAAACAGCTTTTAATCAGGAAACAGCAGTCTTATATCACAGCTATGGCACTGGACTACATGCATTAATAATGGTTACAATATATTTAGTGTAATGACTTGACCCCGGTCAACATTATTGATGCTGTGATTAATATGAATTTGATAAACTGCTTCCTCTTTGAAGACATTTTGTATGTTTCTCAAGCAAGAGAAGAATACTTCTTATATATAAGTAAATACAGCAGGCTTCATAGAGGCATTCTGATCTCAGCTGCACAGGTGTAAAAACAGATCTCTCAGGATTTATACTAGGGTCCCTGAAATTGAAATCCAGACTACAAGAAAGAGGGGAAAAAAATATCCTCACTTTCATCTCATTAATAAAAAAAAAAAAAAAATCCCAAACCCCCAAACCACGATTCTGAATGGAAGGCCATATTCCTCCCAGAGAGTGTTCCAGCAGAAAGGGAAATTCCCTTTTTTTGTTCTAGATAATAGGATTTCTCTGTTTGTTATATACAGAATACATATGCATTCAAA
Source organism: Psittacus erithacus (assembly GCA_009867235.2). Taxonomy (NCBI): domain Eukaryota; kingdom Metazoa; phylum Chordata; class Aves; order Psittaciformes; family Psittacidae; genus Psittacus; species Psittacus erithacus. Next base: position 6,159 of record WYDI02033382.1, on the reverse strand, counting down.
AAACAGATGTTCATAATTGTTTCTATTGTTTGGAATTTTTTTAAACTTTTGTATTTGACTATTCATATGAAAACTCTCGCACTGAATTTGGTTCATGACAGCAAAGTGATTTCTGCTTTTGTTTAAAGAAAAAAACCAAGAACAACAAGGAGATAGTTTGGTGCAAGTTTTAGGACATCCTTGTGGAATGCTGCCTTAAACACTGGCATGTAAGGAGCTCACCAGAGATAAGTGTGGTAAGAGCTATCCTCCTCTTAGTAGATACATGTAGATACATGAATAAACAGCCCTCCAATAAAATTTTTTGTATGATACAGTAATTTCCAAACTGTGATACATGACCCACTGAAGGGGGTGGGTCACGATGGACCCAAGCTATGACCAGAGGCACGAAAAAAAATTCTGAAACCCAAATCAGTGGAAAATGGACAGTACGAGTGGAAACCAGAAAATCAGACATCAGATGGAAATGGAAGATAAGCAACTTCACCCGGGAGCAGGTGATTACCTGAACAAAGTAACTGGGAAAGTGAGGGAAGAAAGCTTCAAGGCTTTCTTTTCACATGTCAGAACAGGTGGGGAAAGGGTGCTTGACACCTGCTCACACTCTATCTAGACCTATGCTACCAGTTTCAAGAACCTGCCCCTTTACTGGAGTCAGTTGATCATTTCTGAATTCAAGTCAATTAATTTCTAAAAAATCAAGAGCCATGTTCCAAAGCGTGAAACATTCTAATAAATTCATGAAGCACACTGGCGTGCTGGTGGTACTAGATCAGAAGGAACACTTAGCTGAACCATGCCTTCAGATTCTCAGCAGGTTGTAAGCAGTTTTCTAAAATGTGTATTCTGAAAATACAAGGTATGTTTTCACCTGCAAGATCCTGATCTATGTTTCTGGATTTTACATTAGAGTGGAATGTAAGCAACAAGGCTGTTGAGGTCTGCTGCATTTCTCAACAATCAAGCAAGCTGGTGCGCCAGCAGGTACAGGCACAATTTACTAGGCACTCAACTTCCGTAAGATACCTCAATCAGTAAGTAATACATAGTTTACATGCTCTTTGTCCTTCCCAGAAGAACATGGCAAGGTAACCATGCTAGTTGTAATGAAATTTATTTGGAACTTCTGAAATTTTAGATCACATCATTCAATAATCAATCCTTTGCATTATTTAGCCACAGCACCCCTTCAGCTGAGAACCTAACTAGTGTAATTCACACAAACGAGAGTTTCAAGTGCACCTAGATACGTTTAGCATAAAAGCTCTTATACACATATAACATTCAGACACAGTCTCTATTTATTGTCTCGGCTTTAAGACTCGGATGCCTCCGTGAAGGGCCCACTAAAGAGGACAAGACAGCATGCTGGCCCTTTAAAACTGAAATGCTTGTTTCCTTTCTGTAAGAAAAGTAAATCATGCTATAGTGAGTGGAGCTTTGAAAAAGCATCCATCCATTAAAGTTCATGGATCCTCGTTTCCAGATTGTCCCTCCCCTGGCTGTGTCTCAAGTTACAGCCTTGTACAATCCAAGTCTAAATAATATTCACTATGATAAATGACACCATAACTCCGATATCCACAATCAATCTTTGCTTTAAAGATACATCCATCTTCAATAATGTTGATGGGGATTCTGTAAAATGGGAAACGTGACTGTTTTCCCGACCTCCTAACAGTGGGGGAAGGAAGCTCTGAGTGATGGCTGTCAGCCCACATCTGGCTGCAAAAATAAATTAGCCTTATGTAGACAAATGAAAGGACCAGCCCTGACTAGAAAACAGCCACTCCTGAGCAATGGCTAATTTATAGGACTCCTTTCTGGAAAGTTCCTAGCTGAAGCTACAGTCTCCTTAGCTATCTCTTTAAATGATATCTGATGCTGTAAATAACTTCAGTGTGGTAGGAACTATGCAAAGTACAAAGAGTGATTTGGTGGGGGAAGGGAAGGAGACAATAACTTTCTCACATTCTTTGTACATGATCAAGATGTAAAATTCAGCCACTTAAAACACACTCACGCACACACACACACGCAAAAGAAAGTTTTGTTTCTGCAAAAACATTGTTATATTTTGAAAATATTCTCTTCTTTGTTTGACAGAAGATTATTTTCTGCTTTAACTCCTTTGTCATCTCCTGGGCTGCTGGACTGAGGCAACTACATTGCAGAAATTAAACTATTCAGTACAAGTGACACCTTGAGGTTTGGGGATTATTCTTCCCCCTGTTAAATGCTATCAACTTTCTTTTCTCCTCACCTTGCCCCCTGCAGCTGGTAGACAAGCTTCAGGAGGAGTACATAAAGTCTTGCCAGGCCAGCTCCTCTGTGAAGGTGCTGTGCAGCTCAGGCATTGGGAAGTGGCATACAGAGGAACTACCCACTGCATTTATTTCAGCGCGTGATTCCAGAATAACCCAAAGGAGAATCTAAACAGGAAGGTGGAAGAAGACTCCCTGGCTGTTTCACTCACTGCCTTACAGGAAGCACAAATCTCTACCTGTGCACAGGACAGTGGCTACCCTTTTTCATGACTGAAATGCTTTATTACCTTATTCTTTATGTCTTTGACCTTGTCCTGCTGTAGAAAAACGTAGGACTTTAATTCTTATAGTGTACAATATACGGGATTTGGAAAAATAAAAAAGTCCTTTCCAGGAGAAGCGTGGAAGCGGACAAGGCAGCAGCCCACTGCATGTTATTTCCACACACTGGCCAGCCAGCATGGCACCTGGGCATCGCAGCTCCCCGCCAGCAGGGCTGGAGGCAGCAGTGGCAGCAGCGAGGGTTAATTCTGCGAAGGTTGAAGGACTTACAGTAATGCTGCGAAGACAGAAACATCACAGGCTTTCCTGGCAAGAGGCTCGCAGAGGGTAGGAGGGGACTGCAAAATGAACTCTCCCAGGCTTTGTCGTGCGCGTTTCCCAAGGCCCGGCCTGGCCCCTTTGATAAATGACACATGTCATTCTGTCAGGGGCTGACACTGCAGCTGGGAGGGCCGGTGATGTATGGCTCCGCTGAAAAGGAAATCAACTTTTTGGCACCAAGTAAGACTGTGCCCTGTGTAAGGATTTTGTTTCTCAAAAAGTGAAAGATAGACTTAGGATTAAAAAAAAAAAAAAAAAAAAGAAAGTTGAAAAACAGATTGAACGACAGCTTACACTTAACATAAATTAACTCGGTAATGGTGAAATGTGCTAGCCTGTGATAAATAAAAGCTACATTAGTCAATTATTAATCACACTCCAACTTCTAGCCAAAACCCATGACTTAAATCTGAGGCCTGAGCTGCCTTACAAACAGATAAGACAGTGTTTGATAGATGTCTTGCACAGTGTAATCAGGAAGGAATCAAAGGCTTAGTAGTTTAACCAGGGGGGGTGTGGAAGGTTCTGGAAACTGAGACTGGGTAAAGTGGATAACTGGATTGAAAGCACCCTTTCACTGGGGATACAGTATATCTTTTGACTGCTTAAAAAGAGAGAGAGAGGGAGAGAGAAGGGGGGAGAGAGACATATCTGAATTTGGTTTAATCTTTTTTTTACATACAGGAATGTCTCAAAACCATATTTCCCTCCCCCACCTCCCACCACCACCACTGTGTTAAATCATTTAAATCTGATCACTATTAAATGGATTCTCACCGAGACATCAAGTGTTTCAAATATGATCGTTTTGCACGGATTACAATTTAAGCATTTTATTTAATCGAATGAACTCGCATTCAGGCTGCAACACATTCATGCAGATACAAGCTGTAGAGAAAAAGCACAAAGCTGCATAAACTAAACGATTCTTATTCAACCAGTCTGTAAAGATAAAATAGAGGATTTCAGATACAAATTAAAAACCTAAACATCAAAAAACACTGGTGGGGGGAGAAGGGATGCAGTACTTAAAAAACAGCTTTATGCCTACGTGAAAGGCTGAACCTGTGCATCACCTTGGTAAGATGCAAGCACAGAATAGCTCTGCTTTTTGTTTATCTTCTATCTACAAAGCAACATGACGGACACTGAACTCAAAGGTGACTTTCGTCTCCTGACCAGACGGAACTACCACGAGTTGTGCTAAAATACCACCCCTACATGTTCAGCTGACCTACAACGCTAGCCTAGGCTGTCTGGGAGGCCCTCAAACCAGTGGTGAGAGAACGCGAGTTTCACCATCTTCCTCTCCATGTGGATACTCTCACACCTCCTCCTCACCATCCAGAACTCTGTGTAACTGAAAATAAAAGGTTTTGTCTGATATATAGAGCCTTGAACAGAATTACTTCTTGGATGAAGCATAGCCTCAGGTCCTGATCTAGCAACGGGCTATACACGGGCGCATCTCTGTGACTACACAATGCCAGCTGCTGGCTCAGGGTCTAACTGCCAAGTAAGCTGCCTTCCAGCATCAGTTGTGTTTTCATCAACAGTTAACAGAGCATCACTGGGATGGGGGCTCACAAAAGCACTGTAGCCCCTTCATTCAGCCCTAATTGTACAGCTATCAGGTGGAACGCTGTATAAATGTTTGTTTCTCAATCAGTAATTTCTGTATGCTTTACAGCATTTCTAGTGGTGCACCAACCACACTGGATCATCATTGACTCGTTTAACTTTCCCAAAGTCTCGGACACGGTGTGTCATTGTGGCATTGCAAAAATGACTCAAGTTTTTAACCAGCCACAAAAATTACACAAATCTCAAGGTGGCAAATAAGCATTCACACCATCAACTGTAAAGGACTTTATCAGACAATTTTCCCAGCCACAAAAACACTGGACAAAAAACCTCTGACCTTTAAAAAAGAAATGTTTACCTTTTTCCCCTTCCCCTCAGCACGTTACTATTTTATACTATAAAATATGGAAACTTCTCAATGTTTCTACATAGAACAGGGTCCTACCGTGCTTGGTGCTGTACAGACACACGAGGAAACAAATCAGCTTTTAATGTTAATCAAGTGAAAATGCATTTTTCACTTTACGCATGCTGTACATGCTTGGCTTTTTTAACAGTACAAAGTTGAAAATAAAAAGGAAATCTTCTGTAACTGTAAAAATTGCACCACCAATTACAAACAATTGTTAAGGTCTGTATACACTCATATACATGTATGTAGGTAGATTTAACTACATGCATTCTCCCGCCCTCCAACCTGGCATCAGGATTTTACAGTATAAAGTAATGTATTACTGTAAAGTGTTTCTTTATGCAGTGTTGTGGACTTGCCAGCAGACCCCCAAAATGATCCAATTTCCCTCAGTTTTTAGAAGTAAACTTAACAGTTTTGCTCAAGTAAAATCTCAGGTAATCTCAGCTGAAATGACAGCAGTTGTCTAGATCACAGCAGCAATATACCCAGTCACCAACTTCAAGGTGGTGCAGAGAGTGCTTAATTGCAGAATTTAAAAACGACAACTGAAAAAAGCACAAATTTCAAAGTAAATGAAATAGGGAGACTCTTTGAAACCCAAACTTTAATGACAGCCCCTATGGATAATACAGCTATTTTCTCAATACATGTAAAATTTCACTATGGAAATAAAGATAAGGAGCAAGGAAACAGTGTATATTTAAACACATGCACACTGCCTGGTGTTTTAAACTTTTGCCTCCCTATTCCTAAATTTTTTTTTTTTTAAAGTCCATAAAATTTCAGATAGTGTGCAAAATATTTATATATTACCAAGGTCTCCCTTTAAAAGGTTTATACTTTTACTTTATGACCTGTCCTTGATTTGACACTTCCGCTCATCAGAAAGGGATTTATAAAATAATCCTGAAGGTGAGGAACAGACATCTGTCAGGGACTGGCTGAGTTTCACTTTGCGAAATTTAAGAAGGGAGAGAAATCCTGTTAAGCTCTCTTTAGTCACCAATAGACATCAAAGGTAATAATTAAAGAAGACAGACGTCATAAAAATAAATTTATGTAGTTCTTTATAATGCACAAGCACTCTAGTGTGTAAAACATCTACTAGAGTGAAAGAAAATACAACATTCCAAAGGAGCACAAATCTGTTTTGTCTGAGGTTTTTTGCCTATGTGTGTAACATTTAAAAAAAAAAACAAAAAAAACAACAAGGGGCGGGGGGGGGGGGGGGGTAAAAAAATTAATAGATATAACCCTGTTAAAATACTTACAGTTATCTCGAGTGAG
>WYDI02033381.1:7315-36219 GCA_009867235.2 Psittacus erithacus | reverse complement strand
CAGGCAGGGACACCTTCCACTAGACCAGGTTGCTCCAAGCCCCGTCCAACCTGGCCTTGAACGCTGCCAGGGATGGGACAGCCACAGCTTCTCTGGGCAGCCTGTGCCAGGGCCTCACCGCCCTCCCAGGGAAGAACTTCTTCCTCAGATCTCATCTCAATCTCCCCTCTGTCAGTTTAAAGCCATTCCCACTTCTCCTGTCCCTACCTGCCCTTGTCAAAAGCCCCTCTCCAGCTTCTTGTTGGCCTCTTTAGCCACTGGAAGCTGCTCTAAGTTCTCCCCAGAGCCTTCTCTTCTCCAGGCTGAATAAGCCCAGCTTTCTCAGCCTGCCTCCATAGCAGAGGTGCTCCAGCCCTCAGAGCATCTTTGTGGCCATCCTCTGGACTTGCTCCAACAGCTCCACATTACTTGAACATCCATGTGATCATTCAGTAGCAGTGATCATCTGCTTTGATGTACGGTAGCAGGCATCAGAGATTTCTGGCAATACTCACAGGCACAGGGTTCCAGAGCATCTCTAGCAGGGAGGAAATGCTTTCTTTAGGAGATTAACCCCTTGGTATTGCTACCAGTGAGCAATCAGGAGAGGCAGGAACCATTGTGTTACCAGGATGTATCGGTGAAGCAGATTGCCACACAGGAAAAAGCATAATAAAAGCTTAGACCCAGTAAATAAATTCTGGTCTACCCAATTCTTCTAAAACATGTGGGTGTACGAAAAGGTAAGTAAAGAAGTAAAACTTATTGCTAAAAATAACAATGGAAAATGATTGTTACATTTGTGGTTCACATGTACATGGCCTGTATGAGCTTTATAAGCCTTAAAGAGTCAAACAGAGCATTTAATTGACTAATAATGTGTCTCTAAAACATTTTTGTGGCTGAATCGTGTACATTTCTGGTGACTCAAGTACACTATCTGAGCTCTAAGGCAGTGGTCAAGGCACATCACTTATCACTGCTACCTACTGGTCCAGTGGTTGACCTAAAACCCCAACACTTCCTTTCTGCACAGCCGGAGTTGTGAAGTGCAGGATAACAAACACACCATACGCCGTCTGCTGACGCACTTCAGTCCCAATGCAGATTACAGCACAGTCTTGCAGAGTGATGGAAAACACAGAAAGGCCTTTTCTTTCTAGGCAGATCTTTATCAGCTTAATGTGTCTGAACTGCTGGGGTCAAAAGGAAAGACACTGGGGCAGCTTGGCCCTGAGGTTCGCTGTTTTACACTCTAGTGCTTTATCCGGACTCCTGTGGCTACCTTGATCGGGTGTCCCCTCTTTGAGGGCAGTTCTCAGAAGAGCAGAAAGGTATGTATATTTGCCTCCCAGGGCAGGGGACCTTTCCTGCCACTGGCTTCTATGGATACGCTACTGAACACTTGCTAAGCTGCTGCAGAACCAGCATGATCTCAGCAGCCATTACGGTGCTTGGCCAAAACCCCTTGGAATTTTTTGATCCAAGAAATCAAGATTTTAGTCTCTTTGGGCCTTTCTTTAATGTGCTCAGAAGTGCTGACTGCGCATTAAGCTTCTCATTTACTAAACCCAGTCAGTTGCATGACACAACACTGGACTGTACTCTGAAGGCTCTAAGTATCTTTGTTTCTAGAATTTTTCATGCTTCACAGCCATGCTTCAAAACCATTACAAGGAATGAGTTTAAGCCTTTGTGGTCACACATGCAGTTAATCTGGACTGATACTCAGCTGGAAGATAAGCCCAGTCAGTGCCTGGGGTTCCTCTCTCCTCCTGTCTTCCTACACTGCGGCCGCCTGTAGCTTGGCATGCAGACAGGCTTTGGCAAAGAACCACATCAGCAGTTCACTGGCTGTGCTGTCAGCACACCATGTGCCTTTCATGCATCCTGGTGAGTTGCTGAGGGTCCAGCCACCCCCAGACAGCCATGAAGAGCATAAGAGGGTTTGTATTTGAGGGGTTCCTAGATGCTGAAGGCATTGAAACTGGGCCTGAAGGGATGGCAGTCACAGCATGATGCTGACCCTTGGAGGGCTTTTTGACCTCCTGGTTGTTTGGAAGCTGACTGAGCATCGTAGCATTAGAGGTCCAGGCCTCTGTACAGAAATCCTGAATGCTGGATGCTGTTCCCCTCAACATAGACCTTCCACATCAGAATGGGAAAAGAGCAATGTTTTGCAGCTCTTTTTTTTTGAATATTCATTTGACATCACTCAATGGAGTTCAGTCAGTGCTCTTTTATGTGAAACCACATGTCCCAGCACTGCCATATTCTGTCTCGTAATACAAGTTGCCACTGCAGACAGTATCAGTACTATTTTCAGCTGATGGGAATTTTCCAATTTTTGTTTTCTTCTATAAAACCTTGCATCACAATGCCAAATGTTTAGGTACTGTGAGACTTTTTTTCCCCAACAAAACTATTTTTTCAATTAGTTAAAGAGTTACCCAAGAAAATACTGAACTTTGAAGGAGAGAAAAAAGAACCTCCTCCTTCAGCTGGCTCTATTGTTCACATCTTCAATTATTTTCTTCTTTCTGCAGACCACAGATTTTGCCCATTTAAAAGGAACCAGGCTGATTTTCATCTTCTACAAGTATAACTGCAGTTACTCCTGAATTATACCAGAATAAGTGAGAACAGAATTGGGCTCAAAACCCTGCTTCTTCAAAGCTTTATGATCAAAGCTATGCTGTGCAAAAAACACTGAGGGGGTAAAGGGAATAGAGGGTAACCAGCTTACTGCAGTCAAAAACAAAAGGGGTTAGTGCAGTAGCTGTGCTACATGTTCTGCACTTTGACTGCTTTACAGAAGAAAAAAGCTCATGTGCATCAGCCCCATCCTGGCTCTTTAAAGAGCATGAAGTTGCATCACTCTCATCCCAGCTGATTTTCAGGCTCCATCTGGCTGCATACTTGGGCCCATAGATGCTGATTCTCAGCATTGCAAAGCTCATCAGCCACCCGTCCTGACCTGGGACGTTTGGCTGAACTTGTGGGTCTGAGGTCACCCCCACTGTCCTCACAATCTGTCCTTCTTCCTTCAGCAGGTCAGCAACTTATCAGCTAATTTACTGCCTCTGGCTTCTGCTTGTTTGAATAATGGAGAGACAAATCTGGAGAGAGAAACATGCTGTCTGCACACTGGCTCACAGAGGGGTCTCATTTCGGATGGTGCAGAGCACTAAGTGATGTATGCAGATGGAAAAACCAGAAGCACCCGGTGAAAGGCTTTAACACACACTGCCAGGTAGGCAATAGATGAGTGACTGGTGAGTCACTTGGCAGACAGTGAGTCAGGGGTACTGTACAGGCTGTCACCAGGTTACTGGAGACTTTCTCCAGCCAGTGAAGCTTCACCAGGCTCAAGAAGTCTCTCTGCTGCCCAAATGGACCTAACTGGTGAGGCCAAATTCTGTCCTTCTATCATTGCAATATCCCAGACTGCAACCTGGAGGGGACTGAATAGGGTGACAAGGAAATCTCAGTGCAGGGGCAATGACCATGTTTAGAAAGATTTGAGCAAAGATATTCAGTATAAATGCTGCTATCTTCAGTTTTACATTATTACAAGTTCTTAGACCAGATACTACACAAGGCAGGTGTCCCTGCCACTTGCTCCTAAACACAATTGGGTGCACCTCACTGGGGAGTGCATTTCTTACCAGAAGGAATCAGGCCGTTATCAGCTGCTGCCTTCTCCAGCTGTCAAGATCACCGCGATGAAGAGCTAGCCTTTGCTAAGTCTGATCCTGTGGCCTTCACTACCTATGTTCCTACTCTGCTAATGCGTGTGGTTTGTGTCAAATGGAGCTAGGATTCTTCACAACCTAGCAACAATACATATTTACACAAACTCAAAGATTCCCAACATAATCCTTGTCGAGGCTTTACTCACAGATAGAATAATGTTAAAAGACTGAAATAACAGGAACACGCCCAAAATTATTCTGTTTTGCTTTGTTTTGTTCTTGTTGTTCGTACTTGAGGATCATTTTGCTTCTTATTTTACGAGAAAGTTTTCTAAGTTTTACGTGTATTTTTTTTCAGCTATGCTGTGTAAAAATAGAAGCCAGCACTGTTCATCTATATTTATGCATGAAGGAATTATTTTAGAAGGCCTCTACCTACAGCACAATCCTTCCTCTCTGTAGCTTCCATCATGATTTCAAATGGCAAAAAGGAAGCTTCAGATGGAGTATTCTGTCCAGAGCTTAGGACAGGGAATGCACATTGGTTCTCAAATTTAAAAGGAGGGGAATATTTCAAGTGTCTATGTAGTGAGGACAATGAAAAAACTAGTATTTCAGCTTAGGTTGCATACGATGTTTACTGCCAAATCTCTGAATGTGAGGTTTTGGTTTAACCCTCCTTCGCTCCCATGTGGCTGAACTTTACAGAAGTTCCTGAAGCTCCAAGCAGCGCCTTCATTCCCAGTGGTCTTGAGTCCTGCTTGTCCTGCCAATGTGATTAAGTGTGGTGGATCCAAGCCTGCCCTGATGAAAATCGCTGCGGCTGTGGGGCCATAACCCAAGCCGCAGTTTGCCCAGCTCAGTTTATGCTGTGCTGGACATGAACAAAGGCCTCGCTAACTGCAGCCCTCTGTGGAGCAAGAGCCTCCAATCAAGATGAAACCCTACCACCAACAGAAAGAGATTACATTCACACTAGGAGTTTTGCTTCAGTTTAAATTGCCACCAGAGATTAATTTCTTTTCTTTTAATAGCTCGCTCTTGGCAAAATTTTCAGTATTCTGTTTTCTAAATGTGGGTACCCACGTTATCTGTCTGGTCCTGCAGTTTATGGGCTCTATAATAATATCCACTCCCACTTCACCATTCACTTAAAGCCATAAACAGAAGACATGAATATTCTGTTTGAAAATTTGGCTCAGTCTCTATGAGGATAGATTTAATAATAAAAAATTTAATAAATAAATATAAAAGAAAATGAAAGAAGTAGGGGAGGTTTTGGAAGGGCTATGTTACACTAACAGTCATAAAGCAGCCTCTGAAAGCAAGGCAGTGTCTGCCACTGCCAAACAACCGCATTTCATTGCTTTGGAACCACATTTTAGGGCTCAGGCAGCTTGTTTAAATATGTTTATAATGCCCCACCACCATGGGTAGGCCTGCTGAACTTCACCTTGGGTCTCTGTCATTTCTTGTCTGGTGCTGTGGTGCAGTTCCCTTCCAGCCCTGTGCATGGGGCTGCTACTTATCCCAAGAGATAAGTAGCAAAGACTGCACGTGTAAGAATGGCTTGGCCATGCCCTGGAGCAGCGGGGTAGTGATGCAGCAGGCACCAGCCAGCTGTTAATGAACAAATCTGTTGCTATAGAAGGGAAGTGAGGAACAACTCCTGCAATTAGAAGCACAGAGGTGATTTTAAGTAGGTAAACTGCCAGAGCTGGTGATGTGCCAGAATGGGATTTGGCCAGGGCACCGCAGCTAACACCTGCATGGATACAAGAAATGCCGTGCGATCAATGACTTTGAGTGCTCAGAGCCTCCCACCTCCTGTGTCACCTCAAAGCTCTCCCCTCCAGCAGCGCATCACCGAGGTGCGACATCTGGTTTGCAGTTGACAGCAGAAACATCATCATTATGAACTGGTCCAGTGAAGACTCAGCCTGAAAACCACAACCTAATGAACCTCCAGCCCCACACTGTGCAAAGGCTCTCAGCCCAGCGCGGGCTGATCTGGGGATGGCAGAGGCTAATGGAAAACCTCCCCTGCACACTGCCAGGTACAGCTATCAGGCCAGCTTGATTACTGTAACGTGTGAGCTCCGACGAGAACACAGCAAAAAAAAAAAGAAAGAGCTGACCATAGGCAGATTTCTTCCTAACTGTGTCACTGGTGAACGCCGAAATTCCAAGTTGGAGGTGGGAGAAGGGCTTTGTTTTTACAAGAAACCTGTCGACAGAGAACAGAAAAATTTGAGGCGAATTTAGCAACTGGCTGAATTTGACAAATACTTTCAGCTGGAGAAAATAGCTAAAATAGTTCAAACTTGGAGAGGGGAGTGGGAGAAGAGAAATTCTGAAAATCCATTATTTGCACAGCTCTTCTCCAAAGAGCTTGTATTATACTGCCCGCTACCAGCTGGCCCGAGATTTAGGTTGCCTAATATTTTCCGTTATAAAAGATTCTTTCAACATTTTTATTTTTTTAGAAGCTCTAACACCTCCATTGTTTGCAGCAGGCCCTTATAATTTGGCAGGGACAAAGCCCCTGGGCTATAGAAGTGCCTTTTCTTTCATCCATGAAATTCCAGTCAGGTTTGGCTGGATTGAAAAAAAAAGAAAAAACCTGTTAAAAATCACCATTTCCCTTCTCTCTCTTATGTGCCTCAAGAAAATATGCTGGCAGGCCGCCAGCATAGCAAGTGAATGTGAACGTTCTCATTAAATTGAGCCCAGGTTGTCACCAAAGCAGCCGTCCAGACTCTGCTGGGAATGTCTGGGGGCTTACAGGGCAGCTGCAGCAGCAGGAGAAGAGTTGCAGGAGACCGAGCACTACCCTGAGGAGTTTCCCCAACAGGAGAAGGAGGCAGAGAGGGGAAGGAGCTCCTCCTGCTCCTACTGTCACTGATTTAAAAGACCTGGCAAGCCAGCCTCTGTGCCCTAAGGCTTCTGCCCCTGCTTAGGCTGAGTTGAGTAGAGCCAAGTTCTCGCTCAGCCAGCTGTGAAATAGCAAAATGAAGCCACACTTCTCTTTTTCCAGCACCTTGCTCTTCTCCTTGGGAACATCAGTCTTACCCTGCCCTTCCCTAATATAATTAACCCTGCTGTTCTAACTGTATTCATCTATTCTGCAATGCTGAACAGAATGGGTCTGGTGTTTGTTGCAGTGTGAGGTTTGCAGCACTGAGGAGGGGATAGTTGTCTTGGAAAAGTTTCTGGTCTATAGGTTGGACTGGGACCAGCCCAGAAGACTGTGCAGGAAGAGATGAGAACCCAGGAGCCAGACTTAGTAGGGAGGCAGTTTCCAAAGAGCAGTCAGGAAATAGAAATAGGACCATGTGTACAGAAATGAGCCCAGAGAGCTAATGGAAGCGGAATGGGAAACGGGAAAATTTGGACATCACTGTGTGGGAGACCTGGTGAAGGCCTGGAAGATCTGAAGTAGCCAATATAATACACTCCTGGCGGAGGAGACTGTATTATGAAAGTCAACATTGAGCATAATAAAGCAGGATGAGCACTAAAGCTGAAAGGAACACAGAAATACATCATTTAGGAGTCCCTCAGTCTAGTTTTTGGCCTCCACAAGTGACATCGGAAAGGATGGCATACAGAAACTCACCAGCCAGCAAATTCTTGCCATTTGTGAAAATCCTAGTTCAATCCTAAATAGCAAAAAACGTGGTTTATGCCACAGAGTATTGAGTTTCATGCCTTCCCAATTCTGTTAATATTAACTGAAAGTTGGATTGAAAACCAAATGCCAGAGTACACCACACAGAAAATATTTGTCTTGCCTGTGCAGATCTCTTCATTCCCATAGATGTGTAGCTGTCAAGAGAATCTAGCCTACTTCATAAGGGAGGTGATTATCCACATTAAAGTTGTTAATGCCCATTTAAGAAGCTTGGTCATTGCCTGTGGACAACAGGGAGAGAAGAACAGAAGGTTGCCTTAGCTCTGTCATCCTGCCCCTGCTCTGCTGACCATGATTCAGGCATGGTCTGACCCTTTGCTCCACCTAGAGATGGAACACAGTGAAAAGCCACTAGCTAGGCTCAGCCCAGAGCTGAGCTTTGCCAAGAGGTATAACTTATTCCAGTGAGCATAGGGGACCAGGGCTTTTGAAACCTGTGCTGCTGAATGTGTGTGCAGAGCATGGATACATGAGCGAATGGGCTGGTGCTAATTTATAGTTCTTTGCATGACACTTCATTGTACCAAGTAGATGCAGTGGTAAATATGTTGGGAAAACATAAAGATTGAATGGTAGCAGTGAGAAGGCAAGAGCTGGTACTTTCACCACTGCTTAAGCATTTACTTCACCCTGAAGATAGGCTTCTAAGTTAACAGAGAATTGGGTGGCCAAAAGTATGCCAAAGCTTGGCTTTCCTTTGATGCCCTTTTAGAAATTAAACACCACCATCACATCTGAATTCAGAGTCCCTCAAGGGAACGTGGCAGTTCAAAGATAAGTCTTAGTACTGCTTCTAATTTAAATAGAAAAAATTGCGTATTTTCACCTTCAGCTGGATATTGTACTAACTAGCATAACTTCTGGAGTGAGAATAATAATCTATATGTTCACCAACTTTGGCAGTAAAAAACGTCAAAGCAAGCATCAGCAATTCTTGAAGACAGAATATAACTATGAGTACCTGAAGTCTCTTTCTTTGGATTGCAGGAGTGGGATAACTTGTCAGGAATGAGTAAATTGGAATCAAATACATCCACAATTGAGCCTCGCTAAAGGCAGAATAATCAAAACCATCAAAGCTTGGTGCATAATGGCTTGAGACAAGTGGTCCAGCAAATATTGTTCTAATATCATCTTAACCACAAGGGCTGCTCAGATGTGTTTCTTGAAGACGTTTAAGTTAACAAAGAGTACTCATCATTAATCTTTTATAATGGCCTTTGGGAGCCACAGTTCATTTAAACATTTTACATTTTTATTACTTATGTATGTGGGGCAGCAATTAAAGCTGTCGTGGTCATATAATGAAGACTAATGAAAGCAAGACAGAGGCAGGTTTTCATTTTCTGTCAACCTGAATATCCATCTGCTTCTGCCATCTCCCTGCTCCCTTTCCCCCAAATAAGTCTTTTTTCTTTGCTTGAAAACTAGCTCCCCAGTCTTTAGGAATTTAACCAAACACCTTCACAACTGTTCGGGATGAACTATGAAGACTAAGTGGTCATTGCTTTTCTTACATGGAAGAAACATATCTCTTAGTAATCAGACAAGTACCGTAAAAGGCTCAGTCTTTCTCAATGCAAGTAAATGTGAGTGATGCAATAACAACATCTTTATGGTATGTTTTCTTGGCCACTGTGAAGTAATAGTTTTGGAGGGGAGACAGGGATTAGTCACCCCACAATTAGTCATTCTGCAGTGTAGTTTGATACTTGAGAGATCTGTATTTCAGAAATGCGGTTCTGCAACCATAGGACCTATTTTCAAGTACTTTCTGCTTCCTCCCTCTTTTAATTGGAAAGAGTTGGTAGAAACTAAAAACATTCCTCTTTACTTTTAATGTGCTTCTGCACTCATGTGTATCTGTTTCATCTTCATAAAAACTTTCCCTTTCTCAGGAGCTGTGACCAAAACCACAGTTCAGGAAGTGCCTTCATTCCAGTTTGTCTATGGGAGAGCCAATCAGCCTGGCCAGGCATCCTAATTCTAGTGCTATACAGGGCAGAGGGGTCACACATGTAAGTCCAATATTCCCTCACGTGTGTCCCCAGTAGCCTCGGAGCCCCACAGAGACCAGTGCTCTTTAGTGCTTGGTGGGATGCAGAGGGGTTCATAGCCTTGCAGCTTGCATGCCTGAAGGGAGCTCTCTGGGGAGGGAGCTGTGAGCTGGGGAAACTGGAGACACCTCTTTCCCGAAGGCTATTTATTGCTTTGGGAATAGTAAAGGTCAGAGATAGCTGAACTTGAAGTCTCCTCTTTTGTAACAGATAGAAACTTTCCTACAGAAAATTTGTTCCCTGTAACTGGAATTCTTTTGAGTCAAAAAGACAATGCAGATGTTTTAAAGTGTTAATCATAAATATGAGGGGAGAGGGAGCTTAATGGCAGAGCTCCCAGTGAGTAACAACTTAATGTTTGGCCTCAAATATTTCAGCTGGTAAGATGTTGCATACTTCACTGATCTGTGCATGGCAGCTCCACAGTTGTCTTAACCATTTCATTTTTGGAGTGAGTAGCTGCAGTCTAGCCCTCGTGTTACAGAAAGTGTGCCACGCAGCAGGGTTTGCACTAAGCACACATTCATCACTGGTCCAGACACCTAGACAGGATCTAGTCTTCTCCTTATAAAGTGGCTTGTTTCATCAATCTCCCCACCACAGCAAGAACCTGGATCGTCTTTCCTACCGACTGTCCTCCCAGCTCTTTGGTATTTCTCCATTGCCAGACTCTCATCTCCTGAACATATTTCTTACATACCAAACCCTGCTTGAAATCTGGCACTGAGAGCCTTTCATAATTCTGCTTGTGCTGGTACAAATAGAGTTAATATATTCTTGCTTCAGACATGTTATTATTATTACTTACCAGCCCAAACTCCAAACACAAAAATCAAATCTGGCAAAAGAAATACAGAGCGAGTCATGGACTAAATTGATTTGACTTAAAACAGCATTGAAACAGATGAAATACTGTATTTCATTTGGAAAAAAACAGCAGCTGTGTCTCTAGAGTAACTACTGTGCTTCTCCAAAGGGTTTTTCCCACATGCAGGGCCAAACGCAACCAAATGTAGTTTGGAGTCAGAAGGCAGAGCTTCCATGAAATTCCTGGATCAAACTGTTTGAATATGTAAACAGGGTTACTTGATTTGAGATCAGCCAAAAGTGGTATGCATTGCACCAACTATGGGAATTCAGCATAGCATCTCTGATGATGGCAGTCAAGAACTGAGTAGAAACTCTCCAGCACAGAAGACATCAGCTAGAGTCTTACTCTTCTACCATTTCCCCTTCGGCTATAAGCAGATGTCAAGGTCTGTATCCTGTAGAATAGCAATCATCATAATTTGCAATGATTTAATATTAAAATGTCATCACCAAATTGCAAGGAATTCTGTTTCTTCCCAGTCCCCATGTGCAGTAGCTGTACACAGCTGGCGTCCTCCTGCAGCCCCAGCGTGGTACAGGCAGCATGCTACTATTGCACGCTAAACTGTTTTCTGGTGTACTGGAGAGCCCTGTTTGGTGCAAGCATGCTGCACTGTCATGATGTGGTTTCACTTGTGATGTGGTTTAAAAGTTAAGCTAACCTGAAACGAAATTCTCTGAGTGGACCTGGCAGAATTCTGTATGTGTAAATCAGCAAGGAGTTTGGTTGTGTGGTGCTGTCCCTGGAAGTAAAGTCCCCTAGAGACACTGGAATTCAGACTTGCTCTAAGTGATTGCTATACAAATGCTACCAGGGTTGGAGCAAGCACTTTGATGCCACTGTAATGGAAGCAGAATTTGAAGTGATCATTATCTTCAGTGTGGTTTAAATACTGATGGTTGCTCTGAGCATGGGATACCTAAAATAGCTTGTAGATTCCAAAAGGACAGTTTTATTTCTTTTTGCTTTACGGGTGCGTTTTATGCCTCAGAGGGAAGGGGAGAAGCCAGTTTTCTGATGACACTCACAGACCTTGTTTTCCTTTCTTCAACAGGGTGTGCACGGCACGCCTGCGTTCCTGAAGTTGAATACTGTCATAGAGTCAAAGAAGGAGGCATATTCTTGGGGCAGCTCCAGTCCTTTTACACAGGAATGATGCAGGGGAGAAAATCAAGGCAGATACAATTAGTGAAAATCAGAAACTGCAGTGCAGCTTCTTCCTCTGGATGTGTTCGTGCAAGGCTCAGCACAAACAAAGGAGCCTCCCCTGGGCCTTGGACCCCTTACAGTCTAACAGAAGGACGATCAGTACAAGCACCAGGTATTTCTGTTAGCGGGAAGCCTGGTAAGAGTTCTTTCTGTGCCAGCAACACCTCCTGTTGGCAGGCTTACTTGGCAGCCTCCAGGCACTGAGCAAACATGTTCCCTGTTTTGTGAGATTCACCAAAGTGGGGGCTATCCCTGTCATGCTTCTCAAGAGAGTCTGAGGAGCCAGTTGTGACCCTTTAATATGAAGGAATGAAGTGGCCAAAAAAATGGAACTGCCTGAAAAAGAGTTGCCCTTAGTTATGCCAAGCGATATGGGAATTATTTCAGAGTGGGCTGTGTTTCACTTTTTTTTAATATTATTTTTTCAGAATCTCACTATATTTTAAGTCCGGGTTTTTCTTTACATTTAATTTTTTTTACAACCTCACTTTAAGTTAAAAGAACAGACTCAGTACCATGCAAGAGGGAGAGTGGGGAGCAGAAGACAGGATGCAAAATATCTGGGAGAAGCAGGCATTCTGAGCTGGCTGCTCAGTGGTACCTGGAGGGATCACAGTGTGATTCAGGCTGGAAAGGACCTCTGGAGGTCTCTAGCCCAACCTCCTGCTCCCACCAGGCTCAACTCTGAGATGGAGCTTATGCCCTGAGCCCAAAGTAGAGGCAAGCTACCTGTCATGAAGTTGCTTCATGCAGAATAACCCATGGCATACAAGACCAACCCACTGCTGTGCTATTGGACTTATCCTTTCCTTCCTGGTTTTTCTATGGGCTGGCATGCCATATGCTAAGAGGATTTTGTTTAGCCTACCAGTTTTCAAGTAGTGCAAGGGAATGGGATTTGTTCCCTTGCATGGAGACCAGCCAGCCGCAATCTGTGCTCCCTTTCACCTCACTCATGGTCATGCCCTCTGAGGAGGACCAGGCTGATGTGGTGGGGAAAGCTCCCATCAGTGCTCTTCCTTCAAGCAGAAGTAAGAGCATTGAGGGCTTCTGCAGCCAGAAATATCCTTGGTGTGCCTGGCTTACAATAACCAGTTCTCCTTTATACTTAACCTAGCTGGTGGTAAATGTTAGCACCACACACGTTTGCCTTCTACTTGTTGCTGTCTCCTCTCCCTTTTAAGGCATGAGTAAACAGAGCCACTTAAAATCCAGGTAGCCTGCTTGAGATGGTTTATCCCAGTGGAAATGCAGCTCCCATATTCAGCAGCTACCAGCTTCTTTCACATTGTTAGGTCATTTTGCTGTGAGCGCATCCCTGCACAGAGCATCAGAGACTGGGACAGCCATGGAAGTTGTTCTTGGGCAGTGCACAGGCTGGAATGGCTGGTCCCACAGCATGGCATCCCTTCTCTGCCTGGCCAGAGTCTGGCTTGGCTGTCCTCTGCACAATCTGCCACAAAGGCAACAGACCAGAGGAGTCACACCAGCACAGCTGTACCCAGAAATGGGTTATCACTGTGATACACTAAACTTTGCATTAGAGTTTGTTTGGGAAGGGTGGGAAACAGCCACAGAGAAAAGAAACAGAGGCAAAAAACCCCTAGAAAAATAAACTGCAGACAATATCTCATTGATACCGTGTCTGGAGCTGGCAACGTAATTCAGGCAACACACAGAGGAGGGAGGAAAGCCCTGGCCCTTGGAGTAGCCTATTATTTTCACTGGTACTGCCCGGACTTCCCCAACTCTGGGCATCGCTGTAGCTGGCACAGGTGCCTTTAGAAGGGCCACAAAGGCATTTTTCCTTCTGCTGCTTTGCCCACTCTCTCATTATGGCAAGACAGCATGGACACCCCCATGCCACTGCTGTGGTGCTGCTGAGGGAGGCCCAGGACCATGCTGCGAGCACATCCCTGTTCCCAGACCTTACCCAAAGGGCTGGTCCAGCAGCCACAGACTCAGCCGCCTGAGTGGGGCCATACACACTTGCTGGCTCCTGTGCCTGTTGAGTCACCCCACTGCCTACTTCTTTTTTGTTGCTTTAGCTAAATCGCGATCTGCCCTGCCCTCACAGGGCTACTTGGCAGCTGCAGAGGAGCCTGGGCTATGCCAGCTGCTGAGGGGCTTTGCTCACTCTCAGACTGGAGTTGTTGCTGGAGAGAGAACAGGCAGAGCACACACGAGGAGAACGGCAGACTTGTATATCTGTCACATAAAGCTCAGAGCCCCTAGTCTGGCTGTTTATCAATTATTAGCCTGCTGCTAAAATAAGAAAATAGATTTCGTAAGTGTGTTTCTGTTCCACACACCAGACAGATAGTCTGGCTGAATGATTTATGGGTGTGAGTTAGTGTATGTGTATATGCGCATATGGTTCAAATCCTATAAAGCAGTGTCCTGCCTGTGTGTGTGTGCGTGTATTTAATGCTTTATATGGTACATCATTCCCTTTTCATGTGTGTCTGTCTGGTTTTCTTGGGCAGCACCAGTTAAATTCCTTGTTCTTCTTCATTTTTTTCATTTCACATGAACTGTGTGGTGGAAGCCAGGAGCATCTGCCAGCTCTGCTGTCCCAAAAATAAAAGTTGACACTCTTGTCCTAGAAGCAGTTATCTCCTCAGCGTAGTCATGGTCAGACACACCCACACCCATCCCTTTCTTGAAACTGAGGCTGAATTTAATAATGTGCTTGGACACTTTTATTCCTGACTTAAAATGTCAAAGATTGAAAAGACCTTTTTTAAGAATGCAGAGGATTTAAGTGATCCCAGGACACGGCTCTTACTATTCTAAGTATGCACAAAGGGGCGGACTGCTCTCCTCCACTCTGGCAGCTGAGAACAGCGCTGCAGAAGCCAAGGGCAAAGGTGGAGGCAGTGATAGAAGAGTCACCCCACCTTCTCTCCAAGTTAAAATTCCTCTATTCTCTCATTTGCAGCAAATTGGCTGGTACAATTTTCAAATTTCTTTGAATTTTTCATTTTGTTTTTTGAGGTTTGGGACCTCATCCTCTTTCCACGCCCCTAGTTTACCCCGCCTGCCAGAACAGCATGAGAGGTTTGTAAGTGTTGTGCAGGACACAATCATCCACTCCTAAGTTATACTTGCCCTGTGCAACATATTTTCTAGGTCACTTGGCAGAAAAGTGGCTATTCATTGTTGCTGCCATAGGTATTTCAGAAATGGTGCTTTTAGTAAAAGGTGGCAACAGCTCATGGAAATGGGCTTTTGGATAGGAAAACATAACTTAGAAAATGAATGGACAATCTGTTTTCCCAAATCACGCCCATTTCCACCTGTACAATACCTAGAGACTAAGGGAGGTTCTTTTAAAGCAACAGTAAGTCATGAATGCAAAGGGACTTTTGCCACTCCTGTTGTGAAGAGCCATGACAAAACATATTCCTTCTCGGCCTGCAGAGACAAAATATATTCTTTCTTGGCTTTCTCTCAGTTTAGGTGCAGTAGTTTCAGGCTCCCACAATATGACAACTTTTAGGCTATGCTAAACAGCTGACTCTAATCTTTCTCTCCTTGAGTTCAAGCAATTGTAGCTAGCTGGGTATTTTTAAGCTTCTGGGGTTGTATAGTTCCCAGTTAAAGGAGCTGCTCCATGTGGTCAGAGCTGTGAGTGGTTTGAAACGAAGGTCAGATGTAGGAGGGCTGACATGATGGTTGAAACACATACTGTGTTTTTCACTGTCCAGGTGTTTGCCAGCCAAATTAGACCATTTGATATAGAAGTCACTAACATCAGAGATTTGTCTAAGTACCTGAAGAGGGTCTTGTGAGCCTCTAGAGTCATGTGGCTAAGTGGTATGGCTGGTTCATTGCTGTTGGAGAAAAGAAGGTGTGTGTTTAGGCCTTTAGGAAGAGCAATCAGTTCACCATCAATTTCATTGTTTTTCTTCCTCAGTGAGCATGGGAGAACAAAGCTTCAGGGCAAAAGGATGGGGTTTTTTATCCTACAAAGCAATATTTTTGGCACTGGAGGTGCCATCAGAAGCTCCTGTGCCTGTGCTCAGCCTTTGCAAAGGTAACATTAAGTGTTTTGGATTGTTACAATTTAGATGGTTTTTCAAACAGAATAGAATTGTGTTATGAATTTGTAGAGCTCAAATACCAAGCTAGTCTTGGCACACATAGAAACCTGGATAAATTAACTTTCTCAGTCATGGGAGACTTACAAATTTTGTACAAGAAGCAGCTTGGATTCAAGGCTGCCCTCTGCCTAAGTGCCTGCTTTAAGGACAGGGTTTAACTGATCCACCTGAGTTGTAAATCATCAGATCCCATACATCGATTGTGAAAATCAAGGCAGATCCAAGCTGAGATGAACACTGCAGTTTGACTATAGAACGAGTGTCCTTTTACACATGCATTTATGCTCTGAGCTGCTATCTGAAAATGTCTTTCTTTTTTGCTTTACAGTAAACCTGGGCTTCTAACTGTAATTCTGTGTGGCTCTCAAATGGGATGTCTGGAGGAAATGGTATGCATAGTAGGCTGAAAGTGTGACTCTATTTATGACTGTATAGCACAGCATCTTGCCTATAATGGGTAATAACTGCTCATCCTTTCCATTTCTTTAAAACCCTATCCACATTTCATAGACATTAAATATTGTAGCATTTTTGAAGGGGAGTGTTTTCTTCCTCAGAACATATTTGTTTTTAATGAAAGTGGTAAACATTTTGCTGAGTCATAGAATCCTAGAATGGTTTGGGTTGGAAGGGACCTTAAAGTTCAACTGGTTCCAGCCCCCTGCCATGGGCAGGGACACCTTCCACTAGACCAGGTTGCTCCAAGCGCAGTCCAGCCTGGTCTTGAGCACTGCCAGGGATGGAGCAGCCACAGCTTCTCCGGGCAACCTGTGCCAGGGCCGCACCACCCTCACAGGGAAGAATTTCTTCCTAATATCTAATTTAAATGTAACCTATTTGGGTTTAAAGCCATTCTCCCTTATCCTATCACTACATGCCCTTGTAAAAAGTCCCCCTCCAGCTTTCTTGTAAGCCGCCTTTAGGTACTGGAAGGTTGCTATATGTGGTCTCCCCAGAATGGGTCTGTTCATCATAGCTGGAATATAGAGCAGATATGGTTAGGAATACTACATGAGAATTTAGAGCGTGAGGATCAATAAGCAGAGTCTGAATCAAACTTCAGTCTCTGAGAGGTTTTTTGTAGCATTTTCCTGTGAAAGGTGTCAAATATTGTTGTCTTTATATAACAACCCACCCATGTATTCAGATGGTTAGGACTATGCTCATTACATCTGAGTGCTAGCTCAACACCTAGAAGACTTCAAGTTGGTTTCCTGCACTGCAGAATCTCTGTCAGTTAGATTACTCTCTTTGC
The DNA here is from genome assembly GCA_009867235.2 of Psittacus erithacus. Lineage (NCBI taxonomy): Eukaryota > Metazoa > Chordata > Aves > Psittaciformes > Psittacidae > Psittacus > Psittacus erithacus. Next base: position 19,353 of record WYDI02033381.1, on the reverse strand, counting down.
ATTGTTTCTGTCCATCAGAGGGCAACTGCATGAAACATGTTAGAGGCTGTGATTCTGAAAGTCAGCCAGGTTGTTGTCTAACTTCTTAGCACAAAATGCTGAAGAAAAGGCAATAGGCATCTGAATGTGGTATTTCCCTCTCTGAGGCGGATAGCTAGGGAAGATAACCTGGCTGTGCTGGGAAGTCACAATAAAATAGAAATCAGTGATGTTATAAGCTTGAGGACTGTGGATGAAATAGGCCTAGGCTGTTACTGGACTCATGTAGAGACTTGTATAGATCATAGTACCAGTAATCTGTGGTACCTCTTAGGTGAAGGCAGGCCTCTTGGACCAGGAATCCTCCAGTAACTAAACCTGGCTATCACCATGGGCTAGTGGGAAAAGCTAATGAGTTACAAGAAGGAGAGTCCAAGCTATCAGTATAATGAATTAGCTTCCCTTCGAGAGCTGTATCAGGCACAATGAGACAAGTTCCCATTTTGTAAGTTGCAATGTTCCCCATTAACTTCAGGAAGCCTTTATCAAGGCAATCAGGGAAGGCCACAATAATCAAAGTAGAGGTAATGCATAGGGAAACCCACAATACTTGGAACACAATTTGTTTAAAAGCAACTTGAATAGCACGATGCATGACCTAACCTTTCATCTCTGTGCACTTAGGAGATTGCTGAGCTGCATGCAGGGACTAAGACAAGAAATCACACTAGTAGGTGACTGGTGCAGTGAAGAACTGCCATGAGCTGGAGCTGACGTCTAACTTAGAGGTGCCATAAATACCTACCTGCAAGAATATAGGAATTCAACAGGTATGGACTACTATGAGAGTCCAAGAGCTGATACAAAGAGTAGCCAGAGGAAAGTCAAATGCAGTGCACAATAACGTGTTTTATTAATCCTGCAAAACCAAGGAGCTGTCTAGGATAGAGACCAATTAGTGGTGTCTCCTAGCATATTATCTATTAATAACTATTTACTTACAGAGTGATATAAAGCACTCCTGTAATGAAAACTGACCAGCATGGAAGAGAGACACTGCTGCTGAGTTGTGATAGCATCTCTTTTAAAGAGGAAATTTCCAGTTTGAAAATGTTAAAGAGGAAAGCTTTCCAGTGTGTGTACACCATATGACAAGTTGTTTCACAGCTGAGATTCGCACTGAATGTGTTTTCTGAGCTGGGCAGGCGCTTACCAAAGTTGTAGTCTTGTGTTTGCTTCCCATGAACCTGAAATTTAAGATTCACTAATCATGCAGTACATGGCTCTGATGATCTGAATGAAAAACGAGCATGCATGTAAGAAACTGAAAAATGTGTCACATGTCTCAGTGACTGGGAGAAAAGCCACAAGTAAATGCTGAAGCCATGCTGAGACAGAAAGAGAAGGAAATAGAAACCTCTCAAAAAACTGGCAGTACTTAAATACTTATTTCACAAGGCATATATATATATGAACACATATATATGTGTGTGTATGTGTGTATGTACCTTGGCAACAGATCTTATTGTATAGGAAAGGTCAGCCATGTAAACTATCAAATATAATTCTCTTTCTTTTTTTTTTTTTTTTTCCTAGGGAATATACCTGGAAAAAGGGAGAAATGCAGATTTTAAAAGTTAGCAGAAATTGTGTATGCATCTAAGATTCCAAGGATCATTGTCCCTAGTTATTTATTTTAACAGTCTGCGTCAGGGTGCTGTGGAGTAAGAAAGAAGGATATTTTTCTTCCCTTTTCATAACTATTTTGTATTCAGATAAATACAAAGGCAGTATGCAGCTTTAATACAAACTGATACAAGGTGAAATACAAGATGAAATACTAACAAAAGCTAATCAGACTCTTAAAGAAAAAAAATAGTAAATATACATGGCACTTTGGGTTGCTGCTTTTTATTGTTACTGCACAGAGAAATCCAGCAAAGTCTGCATTCACATTCACAATCACAATTAATTTTTAATGCAGTTAAATGGTGTGGCCCCTGCAATTGCACAGCACCAGGTCATCTGGGGTGCACGTTCCTTGTCTCTAGCAGTTTGGGCTGCAAGGCTGAAAGATGGACCTCCCTCTTGGTGATCTGTGTTTCAGCCATATTTGATATATTTTGCTTTCCAGTTTCAGTATTTTAATGAATTTTTGACTACACCGACAATATTAATTAAAAAAAAAAAAAAAGGTGGGGGGTGGGGGGGGAAGTAATCGAGAAATCTAATCCTGGATTATCCCACTCATTCCTGAGTTCTGCGCTCAAGAGCTCAGTGGATGCTTTTTGCAAATCAAACAGTTCTGAGTCATAAGAGCTCCCACTCACTCTCTTGCTGTTTTTTCTTTCTAGCATCCCTAATATAAACAACAACAAGGGAGCACCTAATTAACAGGAAAGGGTAAGCGCTGGGAGAGACCAGTGCTGGCAGTAGAACAGCATAGAGAATGAAAATGCCTTTTTCTGAAGAATTCTAGTTTGGGATGTGATCCTTGTATATCTTAGCTTGGCATGAATCAAGAGAAGAGGCTCTTAGCATCATAATGTTGTATGCTATTGCACAGAACTTCATGGGGATTAAAAATCTCACACAAAATCTGTTTATTTGGGTCTATAATGGACACAGAGTGGTTGAGAGTATCTGGGAATTGTTGCTTCCTTTCAGTGGGTTGCTAGGAAGTAGCAGGAATAAAGCTTTCCCAAGTTTAAGTTAGTTTTGACCCCTTGGGGACCCAGTATGAATTTTATAAAAGGAAGGAAGGTTAGTTTCTGTTTCATAGAATCACAGAATCATATAATGGTCTGAGTTTGAAGGGACCTTAAAGATCATCTAGTTTCAACCTTTCTGTCATGGCCAGGGAGACACCTTCCACTAGATCAGGTTGCTCAAGTCGGCTGCTATGGTAGAGGCCACAAGAGTCATGATTCACACAAAGAGAACATGAAGTAAGTTGGTTATTCTTTGAGAGTTTCACAATGGCAAAGAATGGGAACCAATATACTGGCCAAGAAAACAGGCAACAATGGGTAAGAGTATAAACATGTAGCGCAGACATATAGGGGGAAGGCAGCCAACAAAGAGGAAGGAAGAAGCTAAAATAAGCTGATGAATGAACAGACAGGAAACATTTAGCAGTGAAAGAGATAACGTGTGACTTGGAGGGAAATAAGAGGAAAGAGTTACAAGGTTAAATCTATAAAATAATACAGTGGTTATTTAGGGGATTTTTTTTCTGATGTCTTGCTCCAAACAGAAAGGACAGAATAAAGAGGTACAGGGGAAGTGCTGTAAAAGTACAAGGAAACAGCCAGCAGCGGGGCATCTTGCCCCAGCAAAATCTAACCAACACTTCTTGAACTCTGGCTTACCTTGGGCAATCACTCTGCTGCTTAATGCCTTCTCTCCCCTGGCTTGCAAAGTTCATGCCATGTTTCTGAAGTGTCTTGAGCACTTCTTTGCTGCCTCAGGTCTAAATCCTTTCTTGTCTATACTTCTTAGAGGCCATACCTTGTGCTTTACACTCTGCATTGGGTTCTGGCAAGGAGGGCTGCTAGAGCAGGTGGATTTGTGTTCAGGTGATGTTCACACAGAGGGGGACAGAAGCAACCATCCCAGCCTTAGCAAAGTTAGGAGGTGGAAAAGCAGATGGAACTAACCAAATTAAAATACTGCCTGTTTCAAGCAGATCAGGCTATTAAAACTCCATAAGTAGAGCACATCCAAAATTAGTTTGGTATCTCTTCTTGGGCTGGGGAGAAGGAATGGCAGGTTCTTGTTTCTAAGTCCCTGGCATGCCTCTAGCTCTGTGCTTTCCTCTGCTATGGATGCTATGAGCTGGTGGAACCCTCCTGCAGGCTGGATTCAGAGAGATCAGAGAGGAAAGAGATTAATCGTAAAGGCCTGTTTTTACACGTTAGTAAATAAGGTAATGAACATTTATAGTGGAATAGAGCCACAATTCTAGACAAAATTGCATGTTATAAAACCATTTTTTCAGACAACTTAATAGAAGAAACAGCTGGGTCTACACAGAACTCTATTATTTTTGTATAAGGCGATTTATGCAAATGCCTGCGTGGGGTCTCTGTATGATTGGCCTCCCTTTTCTTTCTGCATACTTTGACATCGACTCGGGTTCCAGATTTGAGTAGACTTGAACTCAAAATTTTTTTAAATGGTTAGGATCTTCATGTTACATTTGTAGCATCCTGAAATTAAGCAAGTTCTACGTTGCTCTACTTTGTTTGGATGTGGCTTTTTTAGACAGCTCTGAAACAATGTTTTGGGGAGATACCAGAAAATCATCAGTCTGAGAAAACTACTCATCCATCAAAGAGGAACATACATTATGACTCTAAGAGATAGGGGATGAAGATGCTCCAAAACAGCTTCCTTATTCAAAATTAGAATAAGGAAGTGGAAAGGGAAAAATTAATGACTTTGCTTTGCTCAGCACAATACTGTGATTTGAGTGCAGTGTCTTGACTTTGCTCTCAGTAACCCTGAGAAATTCAGCATAATCACAGTGTAAAAGTGGTAGAATCAGAATAAGACCTGTATAGTTCTCGCGCATGTTCACATCTCACAAAGCCTTTTGCATGGGACTGGCAGTGTGCCTAGTATTAGCCAAGTAACAAAGGCAGGCACTGATTTTTGGAGCTTACCTTTTAAACGCAAGCAGCTCTTTCTAGATTCTGTCTCCTAGATTGAAATGAAAACCTGGAATATGGTGTATATGGCTATGGGAGCTTCTTCTAGTCTTATGCTTTCTGATTGCCTAAGGACAGGGCAAATCTGTGGCCTGGCTGCACCAGGTGCAGAAGGCCTGACATCTGTCTGAGACTGCATTTAGTTAGCCTGGGCAGTAAAAGCACTGAAGACAACCCAACAATCAAAAAATCAAGGTTTGTAGGGCTTTGTGATCCTGAGGAAGGTGCTGATGCCTTTGCCAGCATGTCTTAACTGCTGCTGTTATATTAAGCTGCCAGATTATCACAGATGTATCTATTCACATTGCAATCGCACCTTCTTTTTGTCGTATAGACAAGCATTTGGATACCCTCTATAAATGGTGGCAGTCTTCCAGTCAGTGATGGCGTCTGGACTCCCTGCAGTACTACCTGCTGAGGTGTTTCCTACAACATGCCACTTCTTTATTTACTCTTACTCCTGGCTTTTTCCCTTCAGACAGAGCTTGGCAAGCAGCCCTGTAGCCATTTTCTGCACTGAACATGTGCCAGAGGAAACCAGCTTGCATAAGGCCTGGGACATTTTGACCAAAAGCAAGGTTGTGAGTCCCAGTGGGTGCTCTTTTTAATGTGTTTGTTAGCATCACTGGTTTTCCTATTTTTGCTGTGTGAAATAGTTTTCTGTCCTTGACTAATGCAGCAAGTTATTATTCATAAGCTTTTCTCAGAAGTCCCTACTTTGGTATGAAAGATATCTAAATTCCCTTCATTAAACTTTCTTCTTTCCTTGGAAAGCAATATAATAAAAACTGTATGGCAGAATCTTGAATGTATGTGAAGTAATCCTTTCTCATTTGCTTGGGTTTCCAAAAGTTAATTGTTGAAAAATAGGCTTTAATAGTAAATATGTTTTAATGACAAGGTGCTTTGAAAAAACAATTCACAACTGCCAAGCAAGCTCGGCCAACCCTTGCTTATGTCTGGACAGTACTTCGTAAAGTGGGGTGCCAGCTTAAGACCTCTGGATGCTCCTCTGCAAGAAACAGCGCTAGCAATAGGTAGTTGCAACATAAGAAAAACAATGTCAATCACTCTTTTGTTGAGTTACACATTGGTATCAAAGATAAAAATGATTATTTTGTTAATAAATGAATAGAAGACTTGCTGTTTCCACTTTCTTTTTTCAAACCAAGACTGTTCTTAAAATCTCTGAGCCCACAGTGTGCCAATTCCTAATTTTCATTTTCTCCATTTCATTTAAAAGATTCAGCTAGCAAACCCTTAGCAAATTCAGTCATGTTACAGACAGCAATCTTTGCTGAAGAAATAAGTGTCATGCCGTGCCTTGTGAAGTTATGATAAACATCCTGGATTTGTACACAGAAAAAGGTCAAATGCCAAATAGATTTCCTCACCAGGGAATTGTCCTGTAAAACACAATGATCCTGTTGTTTGTATGATAGCAAGGAGTTACGGACTGCAGCTGATGATGACATGGACTGTATTGAGAGGTTTTGAAAGACACATGTACGATGTTGGATCTCTCAAAGACAAGGTAGTTGATGCCTTGTCACTGTGTCTCCCAGGTTTAGTCCTCATGATAATGGGGTGAAAGGTGTGTGAAACACTTACTACTGGCCTTTGTCAGAAAGCAGTAGAACAATTCATCTGGGTGACATAATCTAAATGAGGCTCTCCTCTGCCTCACAGGATAACAGTTACTTTCAGGCAAAAGAAACTCAGCATCTAATGGTGTTATGAAGATGCCAGTGACTATAACCATTAAACAAACTAACAGAAAGTGCTGGGCTGCGTCTGTGTGCATTCACTTCAGAGTTTGCTTCCTTTTTGCTGACTCGGTTGCCTTCAGTTAGCTGCTGCTCAGACAGTGGGAACACATAAAGTGAGACTAGCTGAGTGTGCAGACAGTGCTGAGGCGTTCCAGGGGAGCAGTTAACATTACTGTCTTCATAAGATTTCCAAGTTTCAGTCAGCCTGGAGTTTGCATTTATTTTGGAGATGGAGTCAGTACTGGTTGGTTAGACAATTTCATTGTCAAATTAAATGTTAGTCCAAAGCAACATTAATATTACTTAGTCCTAGGGCTCTGTGGACTGTTGTGTAGCTCACAAAATCTGAGGTATGAGCTGCCTCTGCCTGTATTGGGAAAGCTAATTTTTCAAACAAGACAAAAATGTTATTTGCCCTATAAAAGAAAAAGAAAAATATGAAGCCAGGATGTTTCTGTTGGGTCTGCTGGCTGTTCGTGCTGTCTTTTGCAGTTCTGTAATACTTGGTCATCTGGCATTCTCATCATATCAAAGCACCATCCTCTGAATATATACCAAATGACAGCTATCTGCCCTGGAGCTGAAAATCAAAATTATTACATGATGCAACAAGTCAGTGTGATAAATGAGTAGAGGGAGTGGAACAGAAATGATGAGGCTAGCAGTGACAGGAAACAGAGCTATATAGACAGTGCGTAAAGTTTGTAACTTTGCAATACGTGTTAGGCTTGTTTCTCTAAGATATAAAAAGAGGGAAAAGATTGATGGTGTCAGTAGTTTCTGTTGGCCACCTGCTTCACTGTTATGTTGCAAAGATGAAAGTGCATTCTTTTAATGCATCAGGGTACATTTTATGTTTTCTGTAACAGGGTACATTTTACATTTCTTGTAACAAAGCATACCATGGTGTTTTGCACAATTGTATTTTCTGTTTAGTCATAGGAAGATGAATCTGAGAAAATGGAGTAGAAGTCATAGATCCCAAAGCACTATGAGCCTGCTAATTCTGTAGTTAACAAATGTCTAGCATGTTGCTTTGCCTTTCCCTTATAAATATTTTCCAGAGGAGTGCTATCTCTTGACTGGACCATCTTGTGACCATTAATAGGGAACGGAGAAAACAGTGATGAGTGCTGTGTTTGGACGAAAGCCTGCCTGAACCAGTAATAGAGAAACACACAACATCCCTGCTCAAACTTTAAAGCAAACATCAGACTAAATAATCCATTTTTCAAGGGTAGGATAGTGGTGCAGCTGACAGTTACATGACAGAACGTATACACAAGTACATATAATATAATTCTCTGTGTGTGTGAGGGGGACCAAGACAGAGAAAGAAAACAGACTGCCATTTTCTCAGTGAAATCTAACAATACATCAGAATATAATTTTGCTTATATTTGCCAGGAACAGGATTCATTCTTTTTTTTAAAAAAAAGAAAAAAGTAGGTCCTTGTTGCAAGGAGAGCAGAAGCGGGAAGGAGGGATGAGACATTACCTCCTGAGGAAGGCCAACAGCACTGTGCCCCAGGCAGTGAGCTCTTTGCAGCTGATAGCTAAAATGACCTCACTGAGTACATCTCGGAGACTGCCAGCTACACCAACAGCAGGGACTAAGCCAGGTATATGTAGCTCAAAGAGCACAACCCTGTTTCCCGAAGCTAGAGTGATGCTTTAGCAGGGGACTATACCACACACACGTCTTTTTCATTGAAGCAGAAAGGAGGAACCATGACACAATCTGACATGCAAAATGGCCTCAGAAAATTACTGTGAAAAAACCTGAAAAGTATGACTTCGAATGTGAGAAGTTTGATCCAGTCTTACACCAGTTAGTGTTAGGGATTAAGGTTAGGGTTAGACACTTACAAATATGCTTTCAGATAGGATTAGGGTTAGGGTTGGGGTTAGAGTTAGGGTCATTAGGGTTAGGATTTAGAGTTAGGCTTAGGGTTATAGTCATTATGGTTAGGGTTAGGTTTAGGGTTAAGATTAAATACTCTGAGAATTGCTTTCATGTTTGTTAGAGTTAGGGTTTGGGTTTAGAGTTTAGGATTAGGGTTAGGCTTTAGGGTTTGGGTAATTAGATTTAATGCTTTGTGCTACGGTTAGGGTTTAGGGTTACAGTTAGCTTTAGCGTTAGAGTCACAGCATGGCTAGGGTTTAGTTAGTCTTAGTATTGTAGTTATTAATGTTAGATGCTTCTAGATTTCCTTTCATGTAGGTCTGATGAAGTTTCTACACCTGTCTTTTATTAGCATATGTATTTTTGTACTTCTGTAATTCTTTAAGCACTGATTATCTGTGTCCCTTCTAGATCTCTGTGACCTCCATGCCTCCCTCATTATCTTCCCTCTGTTTCCAATGAGGACCACACAACCCACGCTGCGTGAGTGCTGTCCTTTTTTGTACGTTTATATCCAAAGAAGAACTGCTTGCTATATACACGAAACACATGGTGCCTAATTCTTCCCATCAATTTTTCAGGATCTGGGAAATTTGTCAGATTTTAACTGCTGTGGTGGCTTAGTCATTTGTTTTTGGTAGCACCTAGCAGCCTCTGCATTAGGATCTTGCCGGGCAAGGCACCACACCAACATGGAGTAAGAGGAGCTGCCCATCCAGAAAAGCCAAGGAAATCAGGCAGAGAAAGATCAGGTACATGAAGAAATGACACAGAGGGGTAAAGCAGTCACCCTCAGGCACATCCCAGAGCACCAAGGAGAATAAGAGCTGGGTTGTCTAATGCCAGGGCTCTACCTGATGGGCTGTGCTGCAATGGGCTGCGCTGCAGAAGCAACAGTAGTGGCCCTTTGAAGAAGAAACTTCTGAACCTCCAGATGAAAGGAGCAGCTGTTTACCAGTGATGCAGGACATGGATTCAATCTAGTGCTTTTCCTCACAATCCTCCTATTAATCTCTAATTAATCACAAACCATTAATTTCTTTTGTGCTTGTATGGATTAATGTCTATGCATTACAGAAATCTTTTTCTTCACCTTTTTTTTGGAATCTTTCTTAAGAATGAAACCTCTGTGGCAGAAACAACATCTTGTCCATAAAACAAAGCCAGTGGCTCAGAAGGTGAAATGTTCACCCCTGGGATCTTCCCTTCGCACATTGGAGCACACGTCCTCCTCGGAAGGGTTTCTCCTGGCACTCCACCTGAGGGGCTCTCCATTTCCTGACTAAACACCACATGGAAAATTAAACTTCACAGAAAATATATATAAAATCCAACACCTCTCTATAACAAGCTATATGCAGTGGCCAGATATTAAGTCGTTAATTCTTACCACTGTTTCATACAAAGTGTATAATTACCACTATATAATACTGTACAGCACACGATTCTTTTAATGTGTGATCAAATTGTAATTAGTTTCACTTCTTTTCCTTACCCGTTCTGGGTTCTCCCTCCCATTTCCTTCTGACAATAGGTCTCTTTTCTCTTTCTCACTTGCTTTCTGTGCAATAACACATGTGTTGCTCAGCTCTGTCCCTGAAGTGTGTACAAGATTTTCTTAAGCTTACCAGAACATGTACCTGGGACCAACTTAACTCAAAAGCACTGAAACTGTTTTTCTACATCAGAGCCCTGACCAGAGCAGACCTCCTACCTTCAATCTAAGCACAGCCCCAAATCTCCCTCTGTGGAGAGAGGAATGGGCAATGTGGAACAAAGTATAAAAAAAGAAAAAAGTTACTGCTTTGGTTTCTTTTTGTTTTAAAATCTATGAGCCTGTGCATCTCTACATTAGTATGTATATAATTGCATGTGTATATGCATATATAAAATCATAGAATCATTAAGGTTGGAAAAGACCTTCGAGATCGAGTCCAGCCATTAATGTTGCACTGCCATATATACATATATGAATACACCTAGATACACATAGCTTCTTAAAGGTTACTGAGCACTGAGTAAATGCTCCCTTCCTCCTTTCCTGCTTTTAAAGCCATTTTTCAGATTCATTAGGAATCTGACCACATAACAATAAATGACACATCACTTGAAGGACATCTGGTGAATTTTGTGCCATGATGGGAGGGTCGGAGCTGGCTACTTTTTCTTGCAGGGCTACTCTGGAAAATAAAGGAAATCAAAGGGGCTCCTGCGGGGAAGAGGAAAGGGGAACCATGGGCAGAAAGACCTTCGGTGACTTGACATGACTAGCACGTGCCGATGCCACTAGCTCCGGGCGGTCGGTGCTGGAGGAAGGAGGGACGCAAGCCCCCAGCCCGCAGAAGGAGGCAGCTGCGGCAGGCCCCAGTACCGTTGCCTTTCATTTCACTTTCTCCCAAGACTCTCTCCAGCCTCCCTTTTTGGAGGCTTTATGTAAACTCTGGGGTCCTGCTGGATGAAAGTGCTCTCTGTTTCGCAGCGGAGCTGTGGCTTTTGGATTTTACAGCCCCAAAATTACTTCACGATGATCCAGAGCACACATCACAGCCCAGAAACCACACGGGAGCCGTGCTGGTAAAGGAAGCCGAGAGTTGCTGAAGTAGCCAGACTGAAATTTATAACTGTGACCTGGGCCTTGTCAGGCCTTTACGACACCGTGTAAAGTGAATTGCTGCTTAGTCACCAATTTGCTTGGCAAGATTGGCTGGATTAGGAAATACATAAAAGGTCAGACAGTAGGAGTTTGTCTAGACATCCTATTTTGGATTATATGCTCTACATGTTTCTGTGGCAACCCCTGCAAAACATTCATATTTTAGCAATATTTTTGAAGGCTCCTTTTCTGTAATGAGCTATTGAAGCTTTTGTGAGCAAAATTAACTTGTTTCTCTACCGCCCACAGCCCGGCAGCTGCCCAGCTACACCCTTTTAGGAAGCCAAGGGGACCCACCTTGGCCAGGCTGCCAGAGCGGCTGCACTGCCAGCTTCCTCATGAAGGCAGCCAGTGGACCTGCCATCGGTGAAGAAGCCGAGACAGGGATTGCATGCTTCCCTCCAGCTGCCAGACCGTGCTCCATCACCCTTCACTAGCTCCATGCTGATCTTTGCAGCAGCAGAGGGATGGGGGTACCCAGAAGAAACAGATCCTACTCAGGTTCTCTGGTTGCAAGCAGCTCCTTGAGGTCTGTGAATAAAAGCAGCAGTGTCATGGCTTGCCACCTGCAGCCAAGTCCTTCAGCAGTCTCCCAGGAGGGAAGATTTAGGTTAGATATTAGGCAGTTCTTCCCTGAGAGGGTGGCGAAGCCCTGGCACAGGCTGCCCAGAGAAGCTGTGGCTGCCCCATCCCTGGCAGTGTTCAAGGCCAGGCTGGATGGGGCTTGGAGCAACTTGGTCTAGTGGAAGGTGTCCCTGCCCATGGCAGAAGATTCTATGACATGAGCTGGGGTACTCAGAACTTTTAACAAAACCAAATGCAAACAAGCAAGAGAGGAAAACCATCCAGGTAAAAACAGGCTCCACAGCCTTTTTTTTACTTCTCTGGCATTATTCCTATTTACTTCCTCCCATCCCTTCCCTCATGCAAGTGAAAAGTTGGAATAACTTCAAATTTAGATCCCTGGAGTTCCGGGGGGGGGGGGGGGGGGCGAAAAAGAAAGTGTGGCATCCATATTT
>WYDI02033380.1:0-34065 GCA_009867235.2 Psittacus erithacus | reverse complement strand
TGGACACAGGGGCTTGGAGCAAGCTGCTCTAGTGGAAGGTGTCCCTGCCCATGGCAGGGAGTTGGAACTGGATGAGCCTTAAGGTCTCTTCCAACACAAACCAATCTGGGATTCTGTGGCTGCAATCATCAGGTGGGGCAGCACCGGGGAAGCACTAGCTATTGTCATTAACACGCCATTTGCTGTTTCAGCATCGCAGTTGCAGCAAGGACAGAGCTGTCCTGCACAGTGTCAGGCCTGCGTGTGCCTGAAACACAGAGGTGCAACACAGGTGAGAGCTGTGCTGCCCTGTGGGGTTGCTGTGAGAAGACTTGTCCTTGGGGTGTAATTTCTCTCCACTTTAGGTGGGTTTGCTGCCAGCTCAGGACAGGGAGATGCAATGAAGTCTGTCCTTACCTGGCTGTCTTCTTTCTTACCCGCAGTCTGCTGATGTTACCATGGGTGGACGCTAGAAGTTTTCATCATCCCTCTTTAATGTTCTATCTGTTCCATCCCCAGATTTGCCTTAACACATTATTTATGCAGAGCTGTGTGAAGGTCTGCATCAGAAGATCCTTCAGCACTGGAGAAAGCTCCATGCTGGGAATGGAGGCTGACAGCCTGGCTTGCGTGCGGATGGCAGCACATGCTGGTGCTGCTCCATCTCTTCTATATTCTTGCATATAGCTTTCAAGGGGTCCTTCTTATGTTAGGTTCCAACTGCAGACATTCATCGCTACAAGGGAGGAAGGACAGACAAGCCAGGATGTCCACAAGGAAGGTACTTAGGTATGACAGTGATGATAAGAATCAAAGTTAGATAGATGTCACCCAGTGCTAGGGTCACAAGAGTAAAATTTCACATAGTCTGAAATTTCTCCAGGTCATGGACGAGGACGCATAGGAGGGTCAGGGCTCTGAGCATCACCAGAGGTAGATGTTTGAGTACCTGGATTATTATGGCCACACTTTGGGAAGGGGGGAAGGAAAGAAGACAGGGTGTTAGAGGATGCTTCTCCCATTGGGTTACCTGACCTGATGGAGGGATGAGCTGTCTCTGGTCACCTGCCTTCATGCTGGACGCGTTAGAGCCATGCCTTTAAAGAAAAGAGGGGAAAACTGCGTACCAGATACAATTAAAGGGAAAATAATATCCTGAATGTTTACACTAGCATTTGCCAATATTTGGGACAGGTCTTACCAAATTAGTATCTCTGCTCCTTAAACAGGATGCAATCAGCAGATAAACAGAATTCTACCAACCTCTGTATATTGTGTAGCATGCTTGTCTACAACTCCTCCCCCTGGAATACCACTTGCTACAGTGCACTACTACTATGCCTGCTGCCAGCCTTCTCTGGCACTTCTCTGCTTGTTGAACTCAGTGGGTTCGACCCCCAAATAATGCTGTGATCACTGTTGACATGCATGAGCTCTGCTGACCACTACCAGGTGTCCAGAGCCATGGAGATAGGAGAGAATACACGGTACTCCACATAAAGTAGCCTGTTCTTGTGGTTACTCTTCACATCTGCTTCTTCTGCAGTACAGAATGTCTCCATACCGCATGGCTCCTGCATCCCCCAAGAGCAGCGGAGCTAAGGCCATGGTGCGGAGCACAGTACACGCTTGTCTAATTCCTTATATCCTTGTATTTCTTGTACTCCTTCATCTCTATTGCTTCACATCAGAGCCTGAAGTGCAGGTCCATTTGATGTTTGGGAAACATGCAAGATAATGACAGTCAACTGTAGTTTAGGCAGCTGCTCCGGGTCCAAGTCCCGGAATTTCCTCTTCCCAGAGCTGTCTGTTCTCATTTCACGATCAACAGCACCATCTAGTGACGCCAAATAAGCGTCCTACGAACTTGTCTGCTTTCTCCCGCGTTTCGTACATTCCTCCGTTTCCCAGATGAGGTTTTTCTGTCTGTGCCTATCTATCTCTTTTCTGCTAAAAAGTTGCGTACTAGGAGGTCTTGGATGGTGGAGTCCCAGTCCCAGACCTCAGAGCTGGGATGACACGACCCAAGTTAACTCACGGGCCAAGAATCATTGCTGAGCTGTGTGCCAGACCCCGTTCGGCACAGTGAGAATCTTTTCTGCCTTCCCAAGCGCCGCTCACAGCTTCCACATTCAAAAGAAATCAGCTCAGCGAAAGAAAATAATCCTTGTCCTTCCCTCGGCTCTCTGCTGTGCTTCATATTGCTCATGTGTTGTGTAAGGGTCTCAAACACCCCTATCAAAAGTCATGGTTTGTCCCCCAGCATCCCACTGGCATGCCTGGCTGGTACAACAGTTGTCAAGGGAGTAAAAAGCATGTCCAGCATGAAGTCTGGTCTCTCAACTGAGAGCACCACGCAGGCAGCAGCTCCACATCTGCCGCGTGCAACAAGCGCTTCTGTTCCTCTCCCCACCACCACTCCTGCAAAAAGCACACAGCAATAAAACGTGCAGGATCTGCACACAAAATGGAGAGGTCGTTTCATCGTCACCCCAGCTCCTGTGCTGCTGCACCCTCTCCACAGCAGTCTCCAGGGCCCCGTGCTGCATGGACATCATGTGGATGACAGTATCATTTGGTGCCTCCTTTTTCCCCAGCCAGGACAATGTGCACAATTTCAACCCTCTCCGCTACTGCATTCTCTCAGTTCTCTGACTGTTCATTGTGGCACCTTGCAGGCTGAGGATGCTGCAGGGAAGGAAACAAAAGGACTGCTCATGTTAAGGAATTTTGATGCATCAGGCACCTCTTTCAGCATCAAGAAACCATATTATGTGAGAAACATGGCAAGCTCTTAAAGTTTCTGTTTGCTCATTAGGCTAAAATAGGCTCATGTCCCCAGCTTGTGCTAGAGGGCACTCTTAGAGACCAGTAATCTTGAGGCAGGTGGTTTGCAGAGAGCAAGCCTGGGAAAGGTCTTTCAAAAGAAAAACTGCTTCAGAATCATGAAGAACAGGACAGATGTTCAAAGCCGTCCCCGTAAATCAATTTATTTCCTGGAATTTCCTGAGCTTATCTTAATTTAGATTATAATTTCAAACTATTCTGTATTCTGGGTTATATTTGTCCCATTGGGGCAGCTGGATGGGGTTTTTAGCACCACAGCAGAATTCCAGGGTGGTTTACTTGCTCCAGCACATAAAATATCCTCAGTTCACCTTATGCGCTTATTTATATAGAGATGCTGTATGCTTATAGGCTTCTGGACAAAGATATTTACTGAACAAATGAGCGGTTATCACAGTTTCAAACAACTGTTGTGAAAATTTTACAGATAAACCAGCAGAGTCTGGTCTGATCTCTGATCACAAATGTGGCTTTAGAGATGTAATACACGGCTCTATGATCTGTCTGAAGCACTGCAAAGATCAAAAAATCAAACTGAATGCTAGGAATCACTGGGAGAGAAACAGAAAATATCATTAGGTCAGTGTATGAGTGCAGGGTACAACCACATCTTGACTACTATAGGTAGCAATAGTCGTGTTGTGAAAAAAAGACAGAATAAAGGGCTATTCAATAACAAGAAGCATGGAGAACAAGAAACAACTGTCTGCTGTCTCTCCTAATACAAGAAATAGAGGGCATAAAATGAAACTTGTAGGTGGCAGATTAAATAATAAAAAAAAAGAAGTAAAAAGGGAGGAGGCAGATCCTCACCCAACACACAGCAGAACTGTGGAAGTCTCTGCCACAGGATGCTGGGGACATCAGAACTTTGCGTGCATTGGACATAACACTCATGGGGAAAAAAAATAGCCAAGGGGGAGTAGACCAAAGACACCATTCTCTGGCTCAAGAAGTCATTGAACTGCTTGGGAAGTTCCTCTGGGGGAAATATCACTGTAATCTTAATCTGCTTTTGTGCACTTCTTCCAGTCATTGTTGGCAGGCAGACATGGGGCTGGGCTGGCTGAGCAGTTTGATTGAAACAGGGAGGAGGCGGGGAGCTCCTCACCCATTATCAATGCTGCATGTTCCAAGCAGACCTGCATCTTAAGAGCCCTTTGACCCAGGCTTGACTCCAGCCTGATACACTGTCAGTGCTGGTGACAAGACCCAAATCCAGAATTGGGTTCAGTTTCGAGGCTGACACACTGCAGTGGGGTTTCAGGTCTAGCAGCAGAGGTTTGGGATATTTTGGCTGGCCATTTCCATTCAGTCTTTGACAGGCCCACAGTGGAAGGCTCTTCAGTTACAGCATGGGTTCCTACATGCTTGTACTAAAACCTATACTGGAAACTTACTTCAAATGAAGTCTCTGTGGTTTTCTGCTGGTGGTGATTTGCAGCTGGTCAAAATGGAAAAGTGGTAAAATATTCACATGACCATCTTGATGCTCATCTCACAGCTTCATCCTGTAGTGGGGAAAACAAATCCCCAGAGCAGTTACGTGCAGTGGCAAAGTTACCCAACTCCTTTGGTTCCTGGATGACACAAAGGAAAAATACGTGGACTTCTTGCCTAACTCTGCAGTTCCCATACCAGTGGGAGCTCTGTTCATGAATGGAGCATGTGTCTGTGATCCAGACTTTCAAAAAGCAGGTAGTAGGTTTACCTGTGGTCAGGGCCCTATAGGATGTTAGTTCCCAAAAGAGCATAGACCATCCTTTACAAAAGGATTTCTGTCTTCCTTAAGAAGGATGATTTTTCCAGTAATTCTTCAAATAACTCTAAAATTTGGAAGCCTTGAGTGCTAACAACAACCTGTAAATGGAGTTCCCATCTGTTTTGTACTACACTTCCCAGGCTTTGCTTTCTATTTACAGATCTCTAACAAGTCACTGCAGAGCTCTTTGCCTCTTTGCCAATGTCTTTGCTTTGTTTTGTTAAGTAAAAACATTAACTGGTCTGACACAACCAGAGGCACTGTGGACATCTTAGCACCTTCCTGACACTGCCAGGTTGGGCCCATCAATTTCATTTGCCTTCACTGAGATGCCTTTTAACATTTAATTACAAAGCAGCACTTGTCAGTCACTTTAGTTATCATCTGCCATTCCTGTCACCTCAGCAAGAGCGCAGAATTCCTCCAGCTTCTTTGCCAGCAGGGTTTTGAGAAGGGAAGGCCTGTCCCAGGAACACCTTGAATAGCTTAGTTGTTGACAGATCAATTAGCACTTGGCACTCCCAAAGTTAGCGTTGCCCACGTGCTGTCACTGTTCCGTACTTGCTCCCAGGGTGGGCTATCACTCTTGTATGTTCCAGCGCAGCAAACACACCCGGCATGTGGCAGGAACACCTCCCATGTGCCTGGGCATCCCTTGGAGCAAGCAGCATGTGGCTGTGCTGGAGCTCAGCAGGAGACCAGGCAGATCAGCTCCACATGGTCCGTGAGGTTCACAATGGCATCCCTCCGTGCTTTATCATAGTCATCATGGTGTCTACCAATGGGTTGCCTCAGACCAAACCTGAAGAGAAGCAGTTCCAATCAGGTGCAAACCCAAAATGTACATGTTGGCCATAGGGGAGCACAGGTCAACTGAGGGGATCTCAGACACCCACTTGTTAGGTCTGGGATCCCTTATTGTCACCACTGCCAGCATCCAAAGTCCCTGCAAAGCCATGGTACCTCCACTGGTCTGCTAGTGCTGCCTTTGGTGGCACCACACCAAGAGTGCCACTGCTGAGACAAGCTGCTTCTCTCAAACTCACCCAAGGCCCCACACTCCAGCTGTTCTCAGCAGCAGCAACGTGAAGCTGTTCTCGTCATGGTTTTGGGCTCTGATTTTGCCATCAGATAGGCAGAGCCCTTCATTAACTAATGCAGAGTCTGGGAGCTCCCAGGGCACTCAACCCAAGTTCATGCCAGTGCGTTTAGAGGATGGGGCTCCCAGTTGAGGCCAATGACCCTTCGTAGGAAACGTGAAGCAACCGGAATGAATAAATGCAAAGCGTTGCAAGCAAGTGGATTTGTCAGAGGGAAGAGGCGTGAGCAAGAGAGGTGCGTTGGAGATGTCTGTACACGAGAGGGCACTCTGAAATTACATATGTTGGAGGGAAAATTCATCAAACCGTTTGGGCCGAGAAATGATCTAGGATAGCAGGAGTGGGGATTTCACCTGTAAACAAAGAATTGGGAACCTTTATGCCACCACCTACGGCTGACTATAAAATACTGAAAACTGTAATAGAGAAACAAAATATTTTGCTAACAAAACATCTTTGAAGCCCTGAAATCAGCATCAGTTCTTGCGGCATTGAAGTTTTGGCTTGATTTACTTTTTGGCTTGATTTGCCTTTCATTTATGAAGGTATAACTTAGCAGCAACTCTGCTGGAGTCAGACCCATTTAATCAAGGTTAAATCTGGCCTTTGGGGTATCCTAAGCTGTTACAGATAACTCTTCTGCAACACAAACAAACAAACAAATTTCACTGTGCCATCATCTTTCCCGGAAAGCCATAGAAATACAGGCGCCTGAATCAGACAGGGAGCATCAGGAAATTCCTTTGGGTAAAATCCTTATTCTCTCCAAGCAGCCCCAAATGAACAAATGCTCATGGTTGCAGGATCTGCAGGAGCTGGACCTTTGCTGGTTGATCTCACCACTAGAAGGCAAAAGCAAATACATGGAGGCCCAGAGCAGCCTCTAAAGCCCCTGCTTCCAGCCCTGGGAATGCTCCCCTGGGGCACACGGCATTGCCACCATCCACCCTGACCACAGATTCCTCCTCTATCATTACGAACACAGTATCTTTCACTAGTGTTATCATTTAAGATGATTTCCTGCTTGCACTCTAACAGCTAACCATGTAATAGCAAGCCCAGAAAGGATAGCTTTGGGGTAACAAACCCAAAAAGAATGAAATCTGCTGTAAAGTGCAGGACTGCCCTGTGGGTTTGGGTGAACCCTGGAGCAGGTCAAATCCTGCAGGTTTCCTGGAGAAGGGAATCCTGGAGGAGGAGGGATCTCTGAGTCAGTCCGAGGATCCCAGCTCAATAACAGAGAGACAGATAATAGCATTTGAACACTATCTTCTCCAATTCAATTGTATTGATTTATTGCCTGTCCAATGAAGCCATCAAGTGTACAAAATGGTTAATCTTATATTTTTTTTCCTGCTGTCTGCTCAGAAAGTGAAGTTGTAAACACAGACCCATGCAAGGAGGGGGGTGGAGGTGGGGGATATATTTGACTTTTTTCAAGGCAGATGTTGCGGTGTATCTGTGCAAAGCAAATCCCATTTTAGCACAGGGCAAAGGAAGGACATCAGCACTTCCCGCTTTGGATTCCCACTGCAATGCTGCTCCATCTGAATGGTTTGGACTTGCTGACAAACCTCCCTGGTGTCACTGTGCCGGCTCAACCTTTAGGTGCATCAGCATCGCCAGCCTTGGCAAAGCCTGTGGGACCCCAAACACAGCTCGGGGGCTGCTGGGCTTCTTCTTTCCTGGTGGCACATGGGGCTTAGCAAGGCACAGCTGACCTGCACAACTTCCCAGCTCAAAGCCTTACTCATCCAAGTGAGGGAAGCAATATTCCAGACCTAAACCACGCAGGATCTTGCTGTTTGAAACACACCACCTCAGAATGGAGGCTGGCACGTCTGGCTGGGGCGAGCGGGTCTGGCTCCAGTGCCCGGCAGCTGGGAGAGAAGGATAACTATTCCTTTTTTAAAACTTATTTTCTTGCAAAATGTACGTTTGCAATTAAAGGCTAAGTATGCTGTATATTTTATTAATGATGTGGGATAGCAAGGCATTTTAAAGCTCTCTTTTGTTCTGATGGTTTGGTTTGGGTTTTTTTGGAGGAGGAGGGGAAGGAATTGAAATGGAAAGCTTAACACTTATAATTTCAAAAATTTGGCTTATATTTTAGGTTCTGGTAACATGCAATTACAGGCACTTAGAAAGAATTCCCTTTTTTATACTATGCCCTAGAGCATAAAATTAAGAGGCCAATTCAGGCTTTGTACTGCTTTCAGAGGCAGTTTGCTTCAGCATAGATCAACATGGAGACTGACTGTCGCCTTTCTATTGAATTAGGTCTATATTTTTGACAAGTATGGCAGCAGTATCATCACTTTAATCACCAACAATCCATTGTGTCTCTTTATGCTAATAAATAAAACATTCTGTGTTAAATATTTCCCAGTAAGCACTTGAAGACCTGCAATCACCCCTCCCTTCTATATGTTCCCAAGTAAAATAATATAATGGTAATAAAATCAAATGATGTCTAGGACTTTTATAGACAACTAATAGCAGTTATTGCAAAGTGCACATCAGATACCAATTGAAGGCTACATTTCTCTTTAATATAATATAGCATGCATATTTCACAAACTGTCTCTATATATCAAATGAATTAAACAATATGATGATATTGGTCAAAACCGGAGTTCTTTAGGAGAGGCCTTTAGGCAGAAGTATTTTACTGGAGCTGTGTGTTGAGAGTGGGGGCATCTGGAGCACCGGATGCAAAACATGGGAAAATCATCCCAAGTTTCAGAGAAATTGCCAGAGAAACCTCTGGCCCTTCCCCACCAGCCTGTGCCCTCCTGAGGGCAGGGCCAGCCCTCTCTTCTTGCTGGGACTTTGCTCAAGGGGTTGTTGGTGGCAAGGGTCTTGCAAACCATCACAGAAATGGCTGGGAGAGACCCCCAGCCGATCACCCTGTCCTCTGTTCTGGAGGAACACACCGGTCTAAGACCGGCTCCTGGAAACATCATCACAAAGCAGAGATGTGGGCCATCGGAGAAATTCAACCAAATCAACAGTGAGCAAATGAAGGCACCCAAGCATCCTGCAACATGTTGTCCAGGGGAACCTGGCCAGCAGCTTGGACAGGGTTCACAGATGGGCTCCCACAGCTACCAGGGGCACAGGGTGCACCCCATGTGGTCCACAGTCCGCTCTATCCCACTGACTTCCCCTGCTCCCACCATCCAGGTTACCCTGGACCCCCCCAAACCCTCCTCCCCCTAGCTGCTTGGCCATCCCTTGGCTGTGCAAGCCCTGCAGCCCCTTTGCCACTGGAGCAGCTCCTGCACAGCACCAGTACCACACTGCAGCATGGGAGCCCTGGCGCAGCTCTGAAAACGTGCCTCGTCCTCGATTTCCCCAGTTTCCCTGGCTTCATTCCCACACTTCACTGTGGAGTCCGGGAGCCTCGGAGTCACCCTAAAGAAACCCTCTCTAAACTTCAGATCAGCTCACCGAGAGATTTTTCCCATCCCCGTTACTAATATACCTAATATATTCAGGGGGCCCCGACTCAGTCAACATGAATTGTAAACCATTTCTCTAATCCCCTCAACAATACCCTTCCCCAAACCTTTTTTTTTCTATCTTAATTAGATATTCTATCCCTTTGGTTTAAAATAGTATTTAATTTCACTTAATGATTTCAACAAAAAATATTAGGATTCCCCAAACAGACATGTTCCCTCTGAATTCTCTCATTCTTTTTCCAAGGGCTTCAGTTTCATCTTTTTGTTGCTTTGTCAAAACACAGCTAATTGACTGTCCTAAAAGTACAATTTTAGTAATTTCTCTCAATGAAGCATAGCTGCCTCCTCTATTAACACTGCCTAATTGGACTTTGAATCCCTAGCCAGCGACTTCACCCATGCTACAGGCCTGGATCTCTGCAACAGTAAATATCAGCATCCCAGTTAAATGTCGGTTGGCTCACATTCCCCCAAAATTGGCTTTCTGCTCCTGGGAGTCCAATCCGATGTAATATTACATTAACCATGTTTTTTTTCTGGGGGAATTGGAGGAAAGGAAGAGAAGCTGAAGTGCAGATCTGCATTTCATCTCCTCGGTAAAAGTGCGTTTGCTCCCCGGCGCCGGTGAGGAGGGAGCGCTGCGGATCCATGGAGCCTGGCGGGAGCCTTTACAGCCTCCCAGCCATCATTTTCAAGTTCTTTTCTAGCAGCTCCAACTCCAGAGAGGACACCAGGTAAGGAGATGATAGCGCTGATCCCCATGGGCCCCAAAGCTCCAGAGGGGTACCCACCACCCCACCCCACCACAAAGATACGGATCCCAGGACAATTCTGCTGTGGACAGCAGAAACTGCTTCCCGTTCTTTCTCCTCCTTTTCCATAATACACACTACATGGCATGTGGCTTTCAACCTTCTAAGACCCTGACACACACTGAGGGGCCAATAAGGTCGACTGGCCATGTCACACCACATGCAGCACCAAATCACCCCCAGTATTATCTGCAGTAGCTCTAATTATCTTTGAGCATCTGCTATTAAAATGCAAGCATCAGGCCAAGCTACAAGTAGGAAACAGGAGCAGAACTCCTTGTTGATGCCTGTAATAGGCACCAAAGGCATATAACTCTGCATAATTGCTAATTGTTATTACTATTGCAGTAGATGCCAGAATTGCCCAGGGATGCCTTTTGCTGCTCGTTTCCCTACGGGATTTGGGAGGATGCTGGATCCCACCATGACCGGCAGTGCTTCCCTCAGCAGAGTCCCTGCCATGGCGAGGGAGGTCGAAGCCACCCGACAAGCCCACTGACCCCTTCAGAAAACACCAGCACCCACCACACCAACAGTGAAAACTGCGAGGGACAAAGTTAACTGGAAGCAGAAGTGCAAGATCAAAGCGCGTGAGGATTTACAAGGGCCGGGCCTTTGAAGCCCAGAGCCAGGACAAAGCGCTCCCACCGCACCACGCTCTGGCTTTCAGCTCCGACAGTGAAATCCTCTGGGGCCTCATGAAGCCACTTGACCTCTTGTTACCCCCATTCTCCGATCTGCAAAAGAGAGTATTAACACTTTTGACATCCAGGCAGTCTAGAGGACCTGGATGGGTTTGACAGATGCTTCTCACAGCTTCGCTTTGGGGGATGCAGCAGCACAGCGTGAAGACATCGTGTGATACCCTGTTATGTAGGGTTTGGAGAGCTCTTTAAGATACAACACTATCAGATGTTTTTTATCCCCTTTGCTGCTGCACAGCTTTGCCCTCAGTACGGATCAGCCGCATTCTAATTTTGCATTTATGGAATGCGCTGGATTTTCCATTGCTCAGGCCCAGGCGACCCCATCATCCACGCTGCTCCTGGTACAAATCCTACCAGGAAAACTCATTTCTACTCCACACTTACACAGCCCACTTAGAAATACACAGCCAACCGAGCCCTTGCTCATCGAAAGCAATTCACCAGCTTCTCCTTGCCAAGAGCCTGGCTGAAAGGTGCCCAGCCCAGGGCATGGTTTCAGGCATCCAGCACCAGTCCGCATTTGGTCCCCAGGAGTGGCTGTGCAGCTCAGCAGAGGGCACTCCAGCCCACCGCGAGGACCCCGCTTAAAAGATGTTGCTATCAGCTCTTTCTTTATTGCAGGCAAGTGCTCCAGCGATAAATGTTTTCTTGTAAACATGCCATAGATGGAGGTAGGAGCCAACAAAATGGAGATGCCAGAAGCTTTTTGTCTTTGTGATTTAGTTTCTTATTAGAACATGCTACTGGGAAAGAAAAGATATCATTGATAAGACTGACATTAGAGTCAGCCAGTAAAATTAAAACCCCAAGGACTGGCTTGGCCCTTTTCGTGTCAGGCAGGAATACAGATTCTCTGCCAAACACTTTAAGATACTCATAAATGTTAGGGACAAAACTTTCAAATAAAGAAGGAAAGGATTTTTTGCTGCCTTCAGTTCTGGCAGAACAGTTTCAGATGCTTTAAAGGGCCTGGCTTTCCATCTGGGCACTTGCCCTCCTGCCCCAGAAGAGGATCCAGCCCCAGGAAGGTACCAGTGTCCATAAACTCAGGGCTGGAAGGATGTCCTGTTTCTGCTTCCTTCCAAAAACTTTGGTCTAAATGCAAGAGAAGGCAAACCTTGAAGCACCACAGTGAGTTTGTGGTGGCATCCAGAACTTCAAAGCGCATGTGCACACAGTGTTGATAGATAAAACCAATTTAGAGGCCAGTTCCTCTTGACATCTGCAGGCTCATGGAGCTAGAACAGGAGATACCACAAGCTCAAATGTGCTGGGAGTTGTGCTCCTGGACAACTCTCCAGTAAATTCTCAGAACTGGGTAAATGCTCTGATTTAGTCTCACTGGCCTCATCCTCCTCTTTCATTTTTACAGTGAAAACCTTGCCCAGAAAGCACATTTGTGCACGACAGAGTGAAGAGTCCGTTCTGTGTCTGGGTCCTTTATCTCAGGGCACAGAAGGTCAAGCTTTTGAATTTGGCTGTCTTGTACCCAGCCCTTCTACCAGCAGCACACACTGAGGCTCCGGCTTACAGCCTCCTGGCACAGACAGACCGAAAGCATGGCTAATAGCTCTCCCCTCTCACAATGCAGTTTGGTGTCATTTGGACTTCCTTGTGCCCCGTGGAGGAGGTGCCTCATTCCAGGTGGGATGGGGCTCTGCTGTGAGCACAGGAGGCTGCAGGGCTCTGCACATCTCATCTCATCTAACAACCACTTCGCTGTCTGACAGTAAAGGGAGGAACAAGGCGGGCACAGCAGGTTGACAAGGAAATATGGTCCTATATTGTGCACTGCTCACGTATGGATCTAACTGAGCACTGCTCCTGGTGCTTGCACATATTAGGGATGCGTTTATCTTATAAATAAGCCCTAATAATAATAGTCTTACGGCAAGCGTGTAAAATAATACTGCAAGTAAGCACTTCTGTATGCTTTACATGCATGAAGGAGGTGGTGGGACGTAAACCCAACTCTGATGTTGCAGCACCACCCCCATGCCTGCACACGAGGCCCTGAAGCAGCAGCAGCATCTAGCCAGGCTCACAGGAAGGCTTAATAAATTTTGATTAACACAGAACAAGTTCCTCCTCTCCCTGCCCTTCCTCTCTAAAACCAGCCATCCCAGCCTGCTTTGACACGTGTGTGCTACCTGAGTCTTAAACCAGTGTTAGGTGTCAATAAAACGTAAGCCAGTCATCATATATTAACGGGAAAAGTTTAATCTCTTTATGCCGTTAAATAAAGATACCTTGTCCAGTCATTAAGAAGCAATTAGCTTACCTAAGATATAACAGCCCTAGTGCTGTCAGACTGGCACACAAACACTAAAAAGAGCAGGGATCAGATGTCACATTAGGCTAATTATAAAGACAAGAAGAGACAAGCAGAAACATGAAATAGCCACATGGGCAGCATTTTGCTGGATTTTTTTTCTTTGCATGGAAAAGGCTAAAAGCATTCTGCAGAGGAGAAATCTGAGTATTAAAAAAAATCCTCTTCTGATTTTATTCAGTTAAGACTGTACGTAAGAAAGTAGTTCACATACATGATGTCTTCAGGCTGTGTAAAGCAGTGGCCAAATCCTAACAAGGAGCAAGTTTCTTAAACCCAACAGATATCCTTAAATCTCCGTGCAGTCAACCTGCAGCACAATTCCATGCGCTGGAGTTTTTGCACAACACAAGGAGCACGACCTGTCCTACACACATCCCTCTTGCCATGGCCACGTTCTTCCCCTGGTACAGCCACAGAAGCTTCTGCGCATATTTGGAGATGGGGTACACTCGATCTCTTGCCAATCTGGTACATTCACCTTGCCCAGTCCCAAAGTCCAGAGGTGCTTAATTTCCAGCAGCAAAAAGCTAAGCACCCTTCCTGCAATTCCTACCCTATTTACACTCCTAGAAGTAAGATTTACCCTCTCACTGCCATCCATCAGCTGAACAGCTTCTACCTGCACGTCTTCCTTTCCACCACACTCAGTGACTTCCCATGCATGAACTGAGAGTTGTTTCTGCAGCAACCATGCCATCCTTGAGCCCCATGAGGCAAGACTTATGGGCCCAGTGTCCTGACGCATTATGTATGCCAATCCCAGTAACCCATGTATTTGGGGAAAATGCTCAGCTTCTAAGACCAGGAGACAAAATCCAATATACCAAGCCAGAAGCTGCCCAAGAAGAAAAAGCTGCAGCAGATAGCACCAAAGCCCTTGGGTCCTCACTAAAAAGAGGAGTCTGGTCCTACTAAGGGTGATGGTTATGGCTGTGCTCCCTGCTCCTGGGTTCATAAACCACGAGTCTTTTCTCACTCAAAACACAAAGAAGCAATGCTGCCCTTAGGATGCTGAAAACCCAGACTGAAGTCTCTGTTCAGCCCAAATTACAAATTGACCCTGTATTCTGAAGAATGCCCTAAACACTCATTATCTGATAGCACCAGTACCTTCATCCAGTGAATATGGAAAGCCCTTGCCCTGTGCCCACCCAGCCTGCAGGCCTGCAAGATCCAGGCAGCATTTGGGATACAGACGCTGAGTACCCAGCAGATGTCAAGCCAGGGGCCACCTTACCACCCTTGAATGCCACTGGGTGTGCAGCTGAATGCCTGCTGCTGGAGCAGTGCATGACCAGAGTGCAGTTATCTGTAACAGCCTCCAAAACCTGCAAAATCTCGGCACTTGAGAGACTCTGGAGGCAGAAAGCTGAGTGCCTGGCAGTGTGACGAGCCTCCAGAATTAAATGTGGGCTGTGAGGATCTCAACTGTGAATTTAGGGTTAAAACACCAGTTTGGCAGGAGCACCCAAGATACAGCCTTAGCTATAGGCAGGGAGCTGTGCACCTTGCTCCAACACCCAGCAAAGCACAGAGCAGTGCTCCCCCTCCAGCCACGGGCAGAGACACCCCCCAGCTCTGCAGGGGATGTGCTAGTGCTGAAGAGGCGCCAGTCCTCTCTCGCACAGGTCAGGGCATCACCCACAGCAAACTTTTCCAACAAAACTATAGAACTGACTTAATAAGCAGAGGTCAGGACCTGTGCCTGAATGACTCGTACAGCCTGCAATACCTGGTCGCTGCTGGGGGAGAAGGGAGGTGGGTTTCCATTTTTAATGCTTACATCCTTCTTAAAGCTTTTATTTGCCAAAGCCTAATATTAAAAATTATGGCAGATCCTACTTTGCTTGAGATAATGCCAATTTTAATGTTTGGTGGGGATTTTTTTACACAACTATAGTATTATTTAGGAACAAGTAGTAAGTGATAGATACTTTAATGTAATATGAGTCAATATGTATTTATATGTGCTTTATGACTTAATCAATATTGCTACATTAGCAAGAATAAATATGGTGTTTCCTTTTATGGCCTTAGAAAGAACAAATAAGGAAAGTCACATTATGAAGTTTAGGAATGAATAAAACCTCCGCATTTCCCAGACAATTCAGTAAATCTCTGACATTCATTTGTTCTCCAAAGCAGAGCAAGTACCTCCCCAGGTAGGGCTCTGGGCAAGCAGCACGCAGGGTCTCAGCATGAGACCCTGGTTCATGTTTTTCACAGGTAGCTTCACAAAAGGAGTTTGAATAGAAGGAAGCAGCCCCTAGCACAAAGTGTGTGTCCACTTCAGCCTCCTGAATCTCAAGAGGAAGGGCTTCCCAACCTGAGCGAGAGGAGTGCACAGCTCTCACTACCCCCATGTTTCTGAAACCAGCACCTTCCCAAGCTGCATGTAGCCCAGTACCCAAGCAAAAGGGAATGGCAAAGTGCTCCTGATAAAAGACAGCTTCACACATTCACTGCTGCAAAAGGTATAGGCTGTGACAAGCGTGGGATATCCATTTTTATTATGGAAAAACACTTTTCCACCACTCATTTGTTCTGTGGTACTGGCCTCATCCAGTGCAACAAAGAAGCTTGGCCCCACCAGCAAGACATTCATAGAATTACAGAATCCCAGACTGGTTCAGGTGGGAAGGGGCTTTTAAGCTCATTCAGTTCCAACCCCTGCCATGGGCAGGGACACCTTCCACTAGAGCAGGCTGCTCATTCGTCTTACATATCCTCCTAGAGCGGCAAACCTTTGGCTGGAGCAAACCTGCTGGGAAAGCTCATTCCCAGTGCCTTTCTGCACTTGCTGCCCATGAATCAGAGTCATCCTCCTGTTTTCTCCTTGGTTACCTGGTTAAGCGGTTAGCTCCTTGGTTACCCTGGTTAAGCAGTTATCTTTGCACAGTGCAAAATGGCTCAAACTCCATCTCTTTAAGTTCACATCTCCAACACCACAGTTAAGGGTTTTGTCGTGAAGACCCTGTGAGACTCCTAGGCAGGTACATTCCACAGAGATCAAGGTAGGATCTTAATTTATCTCATCTGACTAAAGACACTCGGAGCAAGTCTCAGCAGAGACTGTCTCTGTGCAACACAAGGCCTGCAAGGTGAACCTGAGATACTTGTGACTTGAGGTACTATTTGATGTGCTCCTCTAGAATTAACCTCTGGAAAATCAGCTACTTCTTATCACTTCTACCTCTGGCTGGAGCCAAGCTGGTCCTGTTTCCATCCTCCAACTGCTGGCCTCTGAGCCACTCAAAACATGGACTCTTCCCCTAGACCTGGGCTAAAAGGTTGTGCCAGCAATGCTGAAGCTCCTGCTAAACCTGCTCATACCCCAGCAGTTCCAACTGAGTTAAACGCAGCCTCTTCCCCTCAGATCCGCTTCTCCATCCCCTCCCATCATACCAGGATACCCCCCGCCCAGGTAACTTCTTGCCATTCTGGATTTACTCTGGTTTCTGTGGGGTCAGAATGTGACCTTACAGATCATTGAGCCTGAACTCACATAAGCACAGGGGCAGGAAAAAAACCCAAACGCTCTATCCTCAATTTGGAGAGCTTGGCAGCATTTGTTTATTTTTAACGGCTCGCCGCCGCCACATTGTAGACCTTTTCCTGTTGTGATCATTGGAACTTTTAACTGGATCATAAATCTTTTATTAACATTTGGTATTATACTAATTAAAACTGTTCCATGTATGTATTATTAATTCCTCCAGCACTTCTTAGGAGGGTGACGTTTTTAGCTGGCTTAGCAGAATGCACCATAGTAAATAAGGAGAAACTCATTTCCCCGCAATTAGGCTTGCAGAAGAATAAGTTTCTTAATGGAGGGCATGATCATTACAGATTTTACCTAAATAAACAGGGTTTCTTAATGGTAACTCTTCAAGCTAAGTAAACAGATTGGTGTGGTAATGTCCTAAGCAATACTTAAATGTAACTGTTTAATAAATTGGTAAATTACTCATTTCATCTTAGAACAAAATGGTAATACTGTAGTAATAACCTAGTATATATTCTGTAAATATGAAGCATTATCACTTTAGCTCTGAAGAAATCACCACAGTGATATGTCAGCATTGATCTAAAACTGCAGCATTTTATCTCAAGTTTATTACCCATTTTTGAGAATCGCTGAGATTTTCAGAGCATAATGGCAATAAAAGAAGAATTTAAAAAGCGCTTAAATGTGCATAAGTTAATCAGAGGTATCCTCGGGGGGGAAAGGAAATTTGGTAAAACATGAATTATAAGCATCATTTAAACTTACTTTGGACACTAGAGATAATAAATGGCACCATAATTTAGAAATAGCTTTTAACATCAATGACTGTAAGAGGCACTTTACTGTTCATAAGAATTGCAAAGCAACGGTGCTGAGGCCAATTTTATTAGCCATTTTTTTCTTTATAAAAGCAATCCAAGCCTTTCCAAACTGAGCAGACAGGAACAAGAGTTACGCGTTAATATGCAAAATGCATTTGAGTTTTTTTTAAATAGCCAGCAATAAATTTACCAAAAGATACAGTCAGGAGACAATTGAATGATCATTGAAGAAGAATAAAGCTTTCTCAGAGTTTACATATTTGGGAAGAGTGGATAAGAGGAGAAAAAGGAGGGAGAGAAAATCGTTCATACATCCCTATTTACTGGGGAATGTCGCGGCACTTCCGAAGCAAAGGGGAGCAGCAGTAAATCAGAGGGAGGCAGCGCCAGAGGAACAAGGCTTCCCCTTGCTAACTTTTCAGGATGGACAAAGCATCCAAGGATCACAGCAGTCCATACAATACCCCATTAACATGCCTCCTTCCCAGCCACACAACAGCCTACAATGCATCTTTCAGAGCTATCAATTATAAGCCCTCGCACCAATAAATTCTGGCCAGGCAGGACAAGAGCCCCTTTGACTGAGCGGCAGCGCACGCGTTGTCTGGGGGGATGCTCCCGACTGCTGTGCTGCAGGGAATGACACAGCCGTGCCCGGCCCCGGAGAGCAGCCACCCAGCCCCTCAGGTATCTCCCTGCAGCATCTTCCCCTGGCACCCCCTTTTTCCCAGTGCTGCAGCGGTGGTGGAGCAGAATGGATGTGAGCACAGACTTTACCCTGACAGTGCCGCGCGTGCTCCCACTGAGCTCAACAAACAGAGCTCAGGGATTAACCTTTATTTTAATGGTTTTCACACTAATCCTGTGGCTCAAGAATAAGAGAGATTAATATTCTTGAAACGTGCCATGTCTGAGCCCCTCGAGATCCTCGACACATGAAGTAGCCCTGCTTGGCAGAATGGGTTAACTCTGAAACTCAGGAGCAAGCAAATCTCTGTATTTTAATTATTTCACTCCTGGCCACTTTAGCATAATCAAGACCTAACAGCAGTCATTATCCCACTTTGCAAACCAGCCCCTCCATGCTTTCAGAGCTGCTAGGAAGAGCCTCAGCTCTCTGATTTGTCCCCCTATAGCTTATGGGACGTGATGCGGTTACACACCATCCCTAAGATAAAATAAGGTCACATGTATTATTTCCTGGGGAGACAAATTCAAGCCATACTGGTAACAGACTGTTGCTAATTTTGTGTTGATGTTGGGAAGATTAATTTAACCACTAAAAGAACCTCAGCACAAAAACCAAAGCTGTACAACAGAATACGTAAGAAGGGCGGAAGCATCACACTGATTCATGAGAGCATCGTCTGCTCCAGGACTTTTCCTTGGCCTCCAGCAAAGTACGTTTGCAGCTTGAGACACCCCTCTGTAAGTGCAGAGAGGATGGGAGCAGTTCCGTTTGTTAAGTTGAACAAAGGATAACCAGGAGGTGAAGTAAACCTGAATCTCCATTGTAGGACTTTGAAATGACACCATCGAGCAAACAAGTGTGCCACAAATTCCAATGGCTGGAAGTTAAAGTTATACAAAGTCAGGCAAAAAAATGGAAGAAAGAGATTAATTTTTACTGTAACTGTAAGAAGGCACTTAAATTTTGAATTGATTCTTCATCATTAGGAATGTTTCATTCAAACCTGGATTACTTTTTAAACTAATTATCTTAGCTCAAATAAGGCTTTATTCAGGAGAAATATAATACCTGTGTTATTAGACACTGAATTAAGATGACCCTGCTATGGAACAACTACATTTTAATTTGCTCTTCGTAATTAAAAGCAAATCTCTAAATACCTTAGGGTGATTTTTTTAAGCATCAATCTTAAGGACATGTTTAAGCGCCAGAGGTAGGTACTAAAACACTTCTAACCCTGAGATTCCTTGAAATCTGGCAACACATTTTTAATGAGAGAACTCGAGTGCTGTGCTGGGAGAGCTCAGCGCAAGGAGAGAGTCCTGCAGCTCTTTTTAAGACTTTTTAAGCCTGGAGACTCAGGGCAGGGGGAACGGACTGCAGGATGGACAGACAGACTTCCCAGAGACACACTGTGCCCCAGGAAAGGTGCGGTGCTGCCTTCAGCCCCAGCAGCAGCTACTGCCGTGAAACCAGCTCTGCCGCGCTGTATCTGGCACCAAAACAAGCAATGTGAAGCTTGGCTTTTGAATGAAGAAAGCAACAACTCCAGCTACTTTCTCCTTCCACATCAGTAGCTGTTTTGCCTTGTCACGGCAGAAGCCAGCCTGCTATTTGAATGCAGCTACAAAACTGGTATCTTTGCATTTGGGTCTGTGTTTACTCTCTGCATCTGTAAGCGGTGCGGACCAAAGGGAGCATCTTCAGCACCACGCTTGAGCAGCGCACAAAGCCCTCGCAGGGGGGTAGGTGCCAGCCAAAAACACAGCTCAGTCGGACCCCTTAGCTAGCTCTGCCTCCCTGCTGCCTTCCCCACTTAAGGCGGTCAGTCCAGACAAGCATTTGTACATGCAGCCAGGAAAACTAAATGCACACAGTTACGAAGATGAGAACTCAAAGCAGAAACGTGCGCAGAAGCATTTGGCAACCAACAGGATTGTTAAACGGTACCCAGGAGCCAGGTTTTCAGTAAATCAGAATGGCTCTATGAATGCTCTGTCCCAGTGTACGGGTGAGTATCAAAAAGCTCAGAAAAGAGACTTGTGCAGCAAGCATCAGAGCACAGCAAGCTCCTCGTGCTACCCTGAATCAGATAGACCCTGTTGTTCCTATCTGGCACGTACAGAGAGGAGAAAAAATTCCCTATTGGCTTTCCCTGAGATACAGCAAGGCCGATCAGAAGTGAAGAGCCAGAGTTTATTGGTGTTATTCTGAATTGACTTTGGCCTCTAAACCAGAGCTGACTGTTGCACAAGTACTTACTTAGCACAGTGCGGGAGTCTGGATCCTCGGCTGCTTTCAGTCCATTCACTCCCCAGCACGAACGATGCCAATTCAGATCAAACCCTATTGTACACTAATGACATTCAGCCAGCACAAGCCAAGTGCTGGGAGCAGCTGAGCTCTCCCACTGCCTGGTGGGTTCAGGAAGACTTACAGGTGTAAGATTTGGCTTGGCTGCTTTGGTTTTCCTCATCTATTTTCATACACATTTGAGCCTTTCATGACATGCTGCTAAATTCCAGACATAAAAATTATCTTAAAACAGATCCTTTTTTTTTCCTTTGTAATGAAGAGAAAAACAAGTGCTGCTCTCTGACCAAGTGGAATCTATAACAGGTAACACTGCGACCCTTCCGCAGCTACTTTAACAGCCCCCATCCATCCCGCACATTGGTGGGTGTCCACCCCACACCCTACCTGGGGCAGCACTCCCCACCGCTCTGCTGGGGCTGGGTCCAGCAGAGCACCCGCAGGGTCCCATGGGATGGGTGCACAGGCGCTGAGCAGGTGGCTGCGCTCGCTGCCTCTCCCGCCTGCTGCCCTGTGCCGAGCCGCAGGGAACTTGTCAGGCCGAGCTATTGTCACTGAGCGCAGATGTCGCCCGGGCAGCATCGCCCCGCTTCGCCCAGTGGGCTGCGGCTGCTCGCTGCCGGAGCCGGTGTGAGGAGCATCCTGTTGTTCACAGGGGCATCCGCCCGGGTTTCCTCATGCACAATGTCTGTTTTTTCCACCCATCTTCCTCAGCTGCTCGTGTAACCAACTGCTTTCTCCACACTGCAGGGGTTTTGAGTCATGCTCGCCGTGTTTTAGCACGTTGTCTGGCTTCTGGCTTGCTCAGCGGTCTGGTGATTTCACCACGCATTCAGTATCCAATGGGACCCCAAAACACTGCACAGAAATTCCTCCCTTCCTGCCCCTCGGTATGAACTCGCGCCAAACAGTTTCCATTTTGAAAGGCAATACCTGGTTGTGTGCTCACATACAGCCCCACTGCACAGTGGGTTTAAACACAAAAGATTCTTTTCCACCCGAAATTCCCTCAGAGTCCCATGGCAGAGCTTCCCTTGGCTCTGGGCAGCCTTGTGTCCCTTCCCCAGCACTTCCCCTTGGCTCTGCACAGCCTTTTCCCTGCTCTCTCCCAGCCATTCCCATCACTCCCACCTCCAGCTTTGCTCTATTTCCATTCCCAGCTTCCCCCCTCCTTCTCAGGTTTCTGTGCGTGGACAGAGGTCTGGGATGCCTCCTCTTGCTGATCTTCCCCCTTGCACCACTCCCTCCCCTCCAGCCCCAATCCACCAGAGCCTTCCCACCTCACTCACTATGCTATGACCAAAACAGCCAGAGTGTGAATCACACCTCTTGTGCATTTCTGCCTCTGCCCACAGTTAATTTTTATCACAAGAAGGAAGACTTGGCCAGAGAAGACAGCAAGGAGCAAAGCATCAAACACCCGCATGAAGAGGAGCCAACACCACAGGGAGGTATTCATTTTGCAGTTGGAAAGCTGCAGACTGGCATCAAAAGCAGGCAAGGAGGTAGAAGTAAACCAAGATGGACAAGGCTGAGGTGGGTTCTCTTTTTTCCCCCTCTGAAATAGCATGCAGTGATTGGTGTTGTGTGCTTTGACCCGGTTTCCTCTGGCTTAGCTCCCACTTGTGGAAGTCCCACCTGAGCTATAGGACCACAGCCTAGATCCAGAACAAGAACTGAAAGACAGCATACAGAAGAGAAGACAACTGCCTTCACAGCTCTGTCAGTACCTGGCAGAGGGAACACGGGGAGCCAGCTGTCCATGTGGGTTTTGAATGGCACAGGAAGATGAAAGCTTGAACTGGGGAACAGGAGAGCTTGAGCTGTCAGACAGGAGCTTCCTCTCCCTAGGAGCACTTTTAGAGTCAGTCATGCAGGGGAGCTTGGAAACTCCACTGAAGGCTTTTAGACAACTGTCTGCAGTTTGAAAGAGACCTGACGTGAGGAAGGGACACAGACTGCTTCATTTTCCCTTCCTTACTCAGTATGGCAGCAAAAAGAGTGCAGTGATTTCACCTGAACCCCCCCTGGCCCATGCAGCAGAACTATATCCTTTCTCCTTTGAGCACTTGGCAGAGACCAAAATAGAGAAGGGCAACTTCATAAAGATCAATGTAGGAAAGCCACAAGCATGACAAAGCAGGAAAAAACCCTAAACCCCTATGATTTCTACCCTTGATGAGTTTAGTGGAGGATCATGTTTCAGACCTCCACAAAAGTCCTGCAAGTGTCTTTTTTCCCTGAACACTTCACTTATTCCAGGGTCTCCAAAACATTTCAGCTGGGAGGGGTGGAAATGGCTTTTTCATGGCTTGGGCTCTCAGAGACGATCTTCTCTTGCTGCACAGAGATGTAGCACAAGGCATGTGTGCGCTGGGCTTGATGACTCTAAAATGGTGTCTCCGAGCTAAGCCACTAACCCTGGTGTGCCAAGTTTGGAACCAAAAAGCCTCCTTACCACCAGCCCCACACCCACCGCTGGCCTCCTGCTAAATAAAGGGGTCAAATTGAATCTGAAAGCATTCCTGATGAGCAGTGTGAGGACACGGGAACCTGCTCAGCCCCTGACAATCTGGAAGCGATGCCGGGTACAACAGCTGCTCCGCTGGAGCACCGCAACAACAAAGCTCCCCAGTGCACTGCGACAGCTTCAGCGCGCGAGTCCCCGACTGTGCAAACTGCTTTCAGAATCAATTACCCAGCTCAGCCTCTTCGGGCAAGATGCAACATCCCACTTCTGCTTTCCCCTTTTCCCTGCATCCTTATGAAACAGGAGACAGAGCAACGTTAGGATGCCATTTTAGCAGGAAAATGCAAAGGGGCTCCTGGCTCCAGGCAGAAAGCAAACATGCACCCATGCAGAAAGGAAAGCCAGGAGCAGGATGCCCAGCAGCTGCCAAAGGACTGACCAAAATTAATGGCTGAGGAACTGCACAAGAGCAGACAGATGCAGTTTGTGACCTGAGAGAGGGTAGCACGCCACAGCCATGAGCGGAAGAGCAACATGAAGACAGGACATGGATGCCATGAGGAAGAGAAAGAATATTTTAAGAAACTGCAGGAAGAGCATGGCCAAGTTCTGTCTTGAAGCTCTGTTCAGGAGAATCTATGAAGCAGGGTGCAGGACTGCAACTCCCCTCACGTGGTTTTAGATGCCAGAACCAAAACAAGATGAATTATCAACAGATCTCTGTTGCCTATGAAGGAACCATCTCCTACACCTCAACCATGCAGACAGCCAGGTTCCTCCACTGCATCCCCCTACCCCTGTGTGAAGCTCAAGGGTAGAAAAAGCATAAGAAAAGAGACGTGACAAAAAAACCATGAAGGAGCCCTGTTGCCTTCTCCTAAATCTGCAGCTCTGCAACAGCTGTAGCATCCCCGTCCCCTCTTTTTCACCTCTGTCCCCAGAGGCAGTGCAGAGCATGCATTTGGAAGGGACAGGAGATGAGCTGGTGTGGAGGAACATGGAGGAACCTCTGCCCATGGGCTGCCAGCAGGAGCCTTCATCCCAGGCTGCCTCTGGGATGCCTTTTGGCTGGACCTAGAAATATCTTCAGCTGTGGCAAAATCCCCTGGTTTCTAGATTTCCATGAAAACAGCGCTCACTATGGCCCATGCTGTAGCCACACACAGTGATGGGGTCAGAGCTGCTGCTCACCCACCCCCTTCTGGCAGGGTGCTGGATACAGCCCAACGCAGGCACCCTCAGAGCTCCTGCTCCCTCCCTGCAGTCTGAGGGTGGGATTTGAAGGCTGCTTTAATTATTAACCGTTGTGCTTTGTTTTCCCTCTCCACTTGACAGCACTGGCTCTTTGGAGGCCAGGAGCAGCTTTACAGGGCGCCAGCCCTGATGGGACTGGCCATGGGATGGCACCGGCGATACCCACCTGCGGCTGTATATTCCCTGACAGGCTGCTCCCATTACCTTTAATGGGAACGATGTGTGCAGATGAACAGGAGATGAGAGTCTATTGCCTTTATATTATACCACCAATTAAGTACTCAGGGTCATGTCCTCGGCTGATGTAAAGTAGATGAGATACACTGAACTTAATGGATCTCTGCTGGTTTACACCAAATGAGGGGCTGGCCTTGTCTCTCTTGTATTAAAACAGCCAAACCGTTCCAGCAGTCTTCACGTTTAACAGCTTCGTGCTCCAGCCAGGCTTTTCTATCCCTCCAGTCCATAAACCACAAGCTTTATTAACTAATAATTAGTTTTCCAAGTTAAGTTTCACAGTCATGTTTTAAGAACTGCTGCCCTCAGGGCAGGTGAGGAATTCTGAAGTGACTGAAAGTGGTGGGAGGGAAGCAGAGGAGAGACATCATCACCAGGCTGCTCAGGGGCTTCAGCCCCTGACGATGCAGAGGGGCTTCCCACAAACATTTTGGCATCTCCTGCCCCGAAAGTGCCTGCAAGTTTAGCATCTTGAGTTCGTAGAATTCAAGCTGAGGCATTTCTCCTGCAAACCCAGAGCTGATGTTAACCACGCCACCAGCCTCACAGGTTTTAACAAGACTCTTGAGCTGCTCAAAAACAAGCCTGAGTGCAAGTATCTGCCTGAGTATAAGCACTGGGGATCACCAAGTTATCAAGTAATGCCTGAATACCCAGAGCATTTCTGGCACAGGGCAAGCAGGGTGAGATTCGGAAGGATATATGAATAGCTTTCCTAATTTTCTTTGCAGTTGTACATAACTGATCACTGGGCAGAAAAGTGATGTGATGCTGGGCCACATCTGTCCCTTATGTGCCGCACTCTGCATACTCAGGTGTCTTAAACATGCTGGCCCAAAATACAGGAGCTAAGCTTGAGAAGAATGCTGGACTAAACTATAAATGTTATTTTTCTAATCACAGATAACTGACTCTCACATTAAAACCCTACTTCGCAACTGGCATACAACTTCAGCAGGCATGAAGCTTGCTCCTTTTCTTCCTTCTGTAGCTGGATTGAATAAAGAACATTTAGAGCATTTCTGCCACCAGAAGGAATAAAATCAATGTGCTGTACAGAACTGGGGCCGGGGGGGGGGGGGTGGAAATCATGACAGCCTACTAACACCAATGTTCTCAACGAGGAATGCAATGCGGATAGCTCTTGTGCAATAACTTAAACAGTACAGATTACTACTTGGGGAAATAAAAGACAACATAACTTTGAAACTTGAAAAGCTCTTTTCTTCGTTGTAATCAATTGCAATAATCCATGTCAGTGATTTAGATGAAGATCAACTTTACCTTTCTTTGCTGATGACACAAAACTAAGAGCAATATAAAACTTAAGTGCATTTGCGCACAACTAATGGATTGGATGTGGCATGTGCCAATGGAAGTCAGTATGTATAATGCAGCACATACTGGATGCCAAATTAATGGGATCATTTAGGCATTCTGGAACACTTGTGGCATTGAGCTTAAGTCATTTAAGGGGCCTGGCAGGGGTTGATGACCTTCCATTTTCAATAGGCTGAAGAAGCCTTGTAATACTGTAGGCAAAACATAACAATGAATTTTATCCTCTCCATCCCACTGCTATTTAGTCCAAAGCTGAAAGACAATAAAACCGGGACAGTGAGACTGCGCCTGGTGTCTCTGATAAGAAGTACCTAAAACTACAGATTCATCTGCGCAGGGAGGTGGAGGTTCAGGCATGCAGACAATGGACGCTACACTGCCAGTTGTGCATGTGCACACCAACCTTCCTGCTAAGCTTGAGCACCTTCCCTGGGCCACCAGGTTCACACCAATCTTCCATGGAGCCCATTTCCTACATTGATTAGTTCCCAAAGGAAGGTGATCATAAGACGAAGGGAAACGCATCTCACTGACAACACATAATTACCTGATGAGGCACAGAGAATCATTCAAGCTGCTCAAATGGGCGACAGAGCTGGAAACTGAGCAATTCTCCCTCATCCCCATTCCCTCCCCATGAACTACAGCACACTGCTCCCAAACACCAGCAAACAGTCCCACACTAGGACAAGGTGCAGTTACGAGCTGGATCTAATCCCTGTGGTCCTGCCACTGGGCAGAGCAGTCAGGAAGAACCCAGAAAACACCACATGCTGTTAATAATGACAGTTCTGCTCCCACTCACTCTTGCATTCCAAAGTGTGTGATGCTCCCCAGACAAGCAGCAGCACCCAGCTGGACTCCCCGGTGATAGATACTTCCAGGCTCAGGCTGGAAAGCTCATTGAGGATCAACACAGTACCCTTGATGTCTGTATAGATTCTCCAGATGTTACTGGGAGATCCAGAGGCAGATTTCCCTTGGGTTTTATTTATTTTATTGCTTAATTTTGAAGGTATTTTGAAGAATGGCCTAAAGTTTGGATGCAGAAGGACATTTAGTGCCTGCTCCACTTAGCAAGCTCAGGCCACCACTCAGCAGAGCACAGTGCATGGATATCCAACATCCCAGCTATTCACTGGGCTCAAATCACCCAGCAGAGAGTGCAGCAGCACATCACTCCCACAGAAGAGATGAAACATTCATCTGTGCTGCCTAAAGAGCATGAGACCCATCTTAAACATTCCTGCTCACAGTCCCAAGCATTTCCACCCCTGGGCACGTCCTAAAAGTGGCACATGGACATTTCTGACTGCACGGTGCAGAGATGCCTGTAGACAGCTAGCTCCTATTCTCCACAATGGCCTGAAAAGAGTATTTGATCTCTTACCCTCAAACTAAATTCATGGGAGCAAAATATCTAAATACCATTACTGCTTCAACCTTAACAGCAGATTTTTAACGCATCTGAAATGCCTAGAAATGCAGAGAGACCCTCCAAAAGAGGGGAAAAACACATAGGTGCTGAGCTGCCACCAACTGTGCTATAGCCCTGCCCATCAAAGCTGACTGAGTGCCTCCAGGAGGCAAATTTAGATCCTGAAAAAAAGGGGCATGAAGGAGAAATATTTATTCAACTGCTTGTGAGGCAGGAAAAAGTTAGGAGCTTAATAGACTCAAGAGAGTGGGCAAGGGAAACACGCAGTACTGAAGGAGGATGCCTAAAGCAAATAGTGTAACCAATCCCTTTCCTAAATATGCCCACCTGACCAGAAGGCAAATACTTTCATCCACCTGGTCCAATTTGCTCAAGCAACACAGCAGGAGGGGTTCTACCAGCTGAGGAGGAGCAGCTATACAAGTAAACACTCACCTGGGTCAGTCACAGCCTTTAAATTATTCCTCCTCAGTGCTGGGGATGGTTTCAGTGCAGAAATACATGCTTCGAGGAAAATTCATAGGTGTGAGATGTAAATCTCAGTATTATTTATTTTAGCTATAAATGAGCTAAATTATGACCTAGCTGAGCAAAACACTTCTGTAAACCAAGGCTTTGAATATTGTGTATTTTGCATGTTTAACAGGACTGGGCTTTCATCATGGAGTGGAGGAGGAGAGCTAATAACCCATTGATTTCAAGCCCATTTAGGAAAAGAATTGCCTATAGAGATCTGATCACCATGCATTACTTCATAACATCTAATACCCTGGGCACAAAATAATGCTGAGATGTGCAAATTACGGAGCCATTTTTAACCTGAGAGGGGTTGTGCCTGTGCAGGCAAGCTGGGGGCTGCTTTGGGTTTGGGCTTAAAGCGAAGCCAGGAGGGACTCAGAGGGATTGGCTGATGTTTCTTCACATGGCTCTGACCACCCTGAGCTCTGCCTTGGGCACCCATCTGCTCAGCCCTACCCAGGAAATCACTTACACCTGCCATCAAGCAAAGCTCAAAAAGTGACCTGCCTGAAGTTAAGTCCCACTGATAGCTCAATAAGCTTTAACTCTTGTTGCTTTTTTCCATCCTTTTTCCAACACACACAATATTTTCTGGGCTTAAATCTTCCAAAGGAGGGAATGTAAGTGCGTGGCATGGGCCTTCCAGAGCACACATGCACAGAGACAGCTTTTCACTTGGAGATTTAAGATTGCTTTGGAAAGACCATCCAAATGCTAAGAACTATCAATTTCATAGCAGCATTGAGCATCAACATATTAAACCTCCCAGCTCAATGAGATGTGCTGCATCCCCAGCTCTCTCAGACCACATCTCTATCACAAGAATCACACTGGCTGTGCTCAAATTACTCATGTGCCTTGCTGCAATACAGTTACAGGAGCTGCTGCTGCCCTCACGCTGCCGCACGCCACTGGTCTTTATCCTGTGCTAAACTGAGTATTTTAAGAAGTCTCTCATGGAGGTAAAGGAGTGTTTTGTAATGAGTGGGAGGGTAGGATAAACCCTGATCCAGAGCCCGCCCTGCAAGAAACCTCTTTCAGAAACTGGGAATTCAAACTACTGCCCATACAGAACAACTCAACTCGGGTCATCCACCACACAGCCCAAGTGCAGTACTTGGACAGGATAACCAACAGGATCAGGACAACAGCCAGACCACCCCTAAAAGGTGCCCTCTCCTCCCTGGGGCAGTCACATCCCCTAGGATTACGTTCCTTGGAATGGAGAGGCTCAAGCTAGTAGAGTCTAAAGTCCATGCAAGCTCCCATGGTGGCTTTGTCTGTTAGTGGACCTTCAGAGGTACACAGCAGGGATCATCAGATGACCCTGTTGCACCCAAGTCAGGCTGGCAGGGAACACTGCTCTCACCCACAGAGAGGGAAATATTGTCTATTTGTTCCCACTGGTGTTTCCCTGAGGCTCCTACAAACACTGGGTTTACTGAAGAGAGTACTTGGAGATAACCCCCACTTCTGACACCTTCAGCATGACCACTCACATCAGTACCCCCAACCACCCATGCACTCCTGTCTGACATGATGTGGATGCATGAGGCAGCCCATCTCCCTTGCACTCAGCACATCTCAAAACCTTGAGACCAGCTCCTCCAAAACAAAGACACCAGCCATAACCCCTGCAAGCCCAAGCTCGCAGCTCCCACTGTATAATACCCCCCACCCGGTGGCTGTTCAGATGGCTGGAAGGGTTTCCAAAGTCCTTTGGCGAGTTTGGGGTGCCCTAAGGCTCAGTCCCACAGCTGAACAGCAGCAGTGAGGGACACCCGGCCTGCCTGGGCTCCAGCTCAGACCTGCTGGGCATCACTGCTGCTATGAATAACAGGGCTGGAAACGCTCCGTGGCTTTGCGCTGGGTCCTTGCCTGCCACAAAGCTGATTACTACAATATGCAGCATCATTATGCTTTCTGCAAGTACGCAGCTTCTGGCTTGCAGGGATTTGGGAAAAACTGCAGGGAAATCAGGAATACAGAAGTTTATGGTCTTGGTACGCATGAAGAGTTAAAGAACAAGGCTGGCTTGAAAACAACCCGGTTTATAGGTGTTAGGGGTACAGATGTAACATCAAATACACATGTGAATATGGGTACCGTTTATTCCGACCCCTTGAATTATTCAGAGCTTGACTCTCCCCTCAGCTGTCACGCGGGTTTCTCCCGGTTGTTCTGCAAACAGTATCCAGGTTTTCTCCCCTCTGCCCTGCGTATGGTGCAAGCATCTGGGTGACAAACTCAGCACAGACCCCCCCAGCAGGACCCACGGCCCGGCTGCCCGCCGCCCCATGTGTGGGGAAGGGGCACAGGAAGGGCTGGGAGCATGCGGTGGGGCCATGCACTGCGGGGCCCTGTAGCCACCGATACATCCCCGCGTTGGGTTTCCCTCCCTCCTTCCCTTCCAGACACCTCCCCTCGATCGGTGTTTTTTGGCGCTGGCTGCACATGCCCGGCCGGCGCTCGGTCTCAGCATCGTCACCCACGGCGGGGCAGGATTCGTCCCTGCTTTTGGGCCTCTACATCCTTCCCCTGTACAAACGAAATTCCGGCTACAACCCAAGCCTGTGCCCCGGTACCGCTGAGAAAGGGACTAGCAAGGGAAATACTGTTTTAACCCCACATCCTGCGTGACCGTCCCAAAACAGCTGTTCCGAGGCCTGGCAAGTGAACAGGCAGGACCGGGAACGCCGGGCAGGTTCTGCCGGCTCCTGGTGACTGGGGCTGCTCGGCAGAGGCAGTCATGGGGCCGGTGCGTGCCTGGAGCAGCGCTGGTTTGGGAGAACGTCGATTTTGCAGCTTTCCCCCTTGCTGAGTACCGGTCACCTGGAGCCGCAGAACTACAGAAGGTTGTGTTTAAAAAAACACCACCAAAATAACAACACCCACCCCACCCCCCAAAAAAACCAACAAAACAACCCCAAAAATCCCCCCAAAAACAAACAAGCAAAAAAACCTCCAAAACAAACCAAAAAAGCCCAAACGAAAGCAAAACCGCAATCAGCCCCCCCGCTCCGGGAACCGTTAAACAGGATCCAAGGAGCCGGCACATCGGCGAGGCACGGTCACGGCCCATCCTCTATCAACGCTGGTCCGCGCAGCAAAGGCAGCGAAAACGAAACGCGATGGAGGCCGGCCGGGAGGGGAGCCAGCACCGCGGGCCCGGCGGGGCCTCGCACCCACCGCGCCGCTGGCCCCTGCGCCCCGGTCTGTTCCCGTCCCTCCCGGCCGCTCCAGCTCTAAGTGGCCGATGTTGCACCAAACCTGGGGCTATTCATCGCGGCCCCGGCAAAGCGACCGGGAGCACCGCGGACAACAGTGGCGAAGCCCTGCTCCGAGCCCCTCCGACGACCCTAGTTTCCGCTCCCGTCGCGGCTCTGTTCCCGCCGGCTCCTCACCTGCACCTCCGCGGAGCGGTCTCGGCTGTTCCCGGCGCGGCGGCCGCAGGGAGTGGAGAGGCGTTTTTAAAGAAAACGTTTATTTACACGTCTCGGCAAGTACAAAGTATTA
Organism: Psittacus erithacus; assembly: GCA_009867235.2. Taxonomy (NCBI): domain Eukaryota; kingdom Metazoa; phylum Chordata; class Aves; order Psittaciformes; family Psittacidae; genus Psittacus; species Psittacus erithacus. The sequence goes on along the minus strand of WYDI02033380.1, from coordinate 2,948 downwards.
TACATGGTCTGTGTCAACCCCAAATCTTCTTTATTATGAAACATAAGGCGCTTTCTCTAGAGTCAGCGGCGAAAGGAGAGGGTGCGGGTGCTCTTTCGGTGCGCTAAAGCTCATCGGTTGCAAAGGTGAGGACAAAAACCGAGTGCGTGCTGCCTGAAAGGAGCCCTTATTACTACGGTGAATAAATTACAGCTGACATTAACTTCACCTGGGACAGATAGAAGCTACTGCTTTTCAGCTTAATAGGGTTTCCTAAGCTAACGAGTCATCACCGGCTCCACTCAGTCCCCTCCGCTAAGTGATAGGTAGGTATTTTCGTTTCTTTAGACTATCCTCAGAACAGGGAAAAAAAAAAAATAGCCTTTTGTTCCAAAGCCAACACAAAATACCTATGTTCAGATTTCGATATAAATAATCGAGGTTTTATATAATTCCATATTAATAGTGCCCAAAATCTCGATGCATAAATAAATTAAATTATTAACACTTCTTACAAAAAGTGACATATTTCCCTTCCTAGTGGAACATCGACACGAATATACAAGCGGAGCGTGGGGCCCCGCGACGGCAGTGCCCGGCGGCTCCGCTCCGGGCCGGCCTCGGGGAAGCGCCGCTGTGGCCCCGGCCCCGACTCCGGACCCAGCCCCTGTCCCGGTCCCAGCTCCGGCCCCACGGGTGCCGCTCGCTGCCTCCGCGCCCGCCCCGTCTGGTTCGAGCCGCCGGCCGAGCTCGGCGGGCGAGTCCGCTGCGCGCCCGGGCTGCCGGGCTCAGACGAGGGAGGTGACCGGGGGGATCTTGGCGCTCTCCTCCTCCCAGGGCTGCAGGTTCTGCAGCGCGAACAGCGACGAGTTGTGCAGGCACAGCGGGTCGGGCTGGATCGACTCGTTCAGCGACTTCTGGAAGGCGTCGTGCTGCAGCTGCAGCATCAGCCGGCTCGCCTGCTGCCGCTCGGCCTCCCGCTCCTCCGCCGTCTGCCGCCTGCCGAGGGACACGCTCAGCCCGCGGCCCGGCCAGCCCTGACCGCGGCTCCGCGGGGCGGCCGGAGCATCGCCGGCGGCCGCCTTCTCGTCCAGGGCGGGCACCGCAGGGCCGCGGCAGCACTCGGCCTCTGTCGGGGGCTTCGGGGTGGCCGCAACGCCGGGAAACCCCCAGTTTACCGGGAATTCCCTGTTCCCGAATATTCCCCGTTCTCCCCCGATATTCCCCCGGGTTGACTTGTTTTCGTTTGGTTTTTCCTCTGAATAATTTCCCGTTTTTCGATTCATCCCTCGTTTTTATGAATATTTCCCCGTTTTTCGATTAATCCCTCGTTTTTATGAATAATTCCCCGGGTTTTAAATAATCTCTCGTTTTTACAAATAATTCCTCTGTTTTTAAATAATCTCTGGTTTTTAAAAATCATTCCCCGTTTTTTGAATAATCCCTCGGTTTTTATAAATATTTCCCCGTTTTTTCGAATAATCCCTCGGTTTTTATGAATATTTCCCCGTTTTTTCGAATAATCCCACATTTTTACAAATAAGTCCCCATTTTTTTCGAGTAATCCCGTGTTTTGATGAATACTCTCCCGTTTTTCGAATAATCCCTCCTTTTCCGAATGGGGGTCCATTAAAAAAAAAATAATTGAAATAATAATTATAATGATAACCGCAATTATAGCGCGAGTCTGACAACATCGATCCACCCAGCCGCTCCGCTGCCGGCAGCCGGCGAGGGGCCATCCCTGCCCGAGATGGGGCTTCCCGGGGGCGGCGGCGGGACGGGGCGGCCCCGGGGGCGCAGGACTCACCGCCACTTGGTGCGCCGGTTCTGGAACCAGGTCTTGACCTGCGCGTCTGTCATCTTGAGTGACTTGGCGAGGGCAGCGCGTTCGGCCGAGGCCAGGTACTTCTGCCGGTGGAAGCGCTTCTCCAGCTCGCAGATCTGCACCCGGGAGAAGGACGTCCGCGGCTTCTTGCGCTTCGGCGGAGTCCGGTTCTGGTAGGGGTGCCCGATCCGCCGGGTCACGGTGAAGGGCGTCAGCGCCGCCGCCGCTGCCCGGGTGGGAAGCACAGGGGTCAGCCCCGCGCCCGCACGGTGCCAGCCGCCCCCCTGGGGCCGCGGCTTTGCCCGACGGCCGCCCCGACGGCCCCGCAGGGACCGCGTGTGCCCCTGAGGTGCCGCTTCCCGGTTCCGCCGAAGGAAAAAGGGGAAGAGCAGAGCTCGGCCGTCCCCATCACTGCCAGCCCCGGGGATGCCGCTCTCCCCACTCCGGGAGGTGAACGAGTTTTGGGACAGCGGCAGGCGCGGCCGGGGTAACCGTCCAGCTGGCCGCCTCGGCTGCCATCCCACCGCTACTACTGGGGCTATTTCGTTTTCTATCGTTTGCTTGCCTCTCCGTTCGTTGCCGGGGGAGTGGGGGCCGTCCCGCTCAGCCCCGGCGCCTTACCTGTGAAGCGGTCCTTGACGAAGCGCCTGCTGCTCTCCATCCAGGGGAAGTTGAGGCTGCCCAGGCTGGGCACGGCGGGCATGGCCGGGATGGCGCTGGAGATGGGCGGCGGCACGGCCCCAGGGATGGGCCTGTGCGCCGGCACCCGGATCACGCCGGCCGGGGCCAGGCTGAGGTTCACACTGTAAGATCCAGAGTCCTCGAAGGGCGCGGCGATGGCCGGGAACGGGGCCGGCAGCGCCGGGTAGGGCGCGCCGCCGCGGCCGCCGGGGCCGCCCAGGAAGGTCGCGCCGTCGGGGCCCCGGGGGGGCGGCGGTGCGGCGTTGTCCTGCTCGGGGCTGTTGAGGATCTGGTCGATGCCGAAGCTGATGGGCTCGTGCTGGCCCTGCGCGCCCGCCGGCGGCTCCATGCTCCGCCGCCACCGCCGCCCGCGCGCGCTATAAAGGCGCCGCCGCGCTCCGCGGCCCGGCCGGACCCGCCGAAGCTTTGCCGCGCGCGCGCCGCCCCGGCAGCCGCCCCT